>JAQQAE010000558.1:0-32053 GCA_029823295.1 Pseudamia nigra
CACCTGGTGTTGGGATCGAACCCAGGACCTTCTAGCTGTGAGGCACGAGTGCTACCCACTGCACCACCGTGTCGCCCTATTTTGCACTGATGTTAATTTTATAATTTATTTCTTCATTGTTGCTTCATTCTATTTATTTTGTCAGTATGATTATTTTGTTAATTTTGTTTATTCAGGTATTTTTCTTTATTATTTTTACCTCTCTTCATTCATTTTCCTAGTTTATTCATTTTGCTTCTTATTTTGTTCTATTTTTATTTTGTTCAAGTTTTGTTAATTTTGTTGATAATTTTTTTCTCATTTCATTGCTTACTTTGGTCACTTTATACCACATTTTTTGCTTATTTGGTAATTAGTTGATTCATTTTTCTGTTAATTTACTTCATTATTTCGTTAACATTACTGATGTTAAACTTTTTTACTGAGTAAAAGTACATTTTTTTTCCACCACAAATGTAACTGAGTAAGAGTGAAAAGAATTTTTCAAAACAACTACTCTCAAAAATACATTTATTAAAAAAAAGAAACTCAAGTACTGTACGTACATGTAGAGGAATAAAACCGCCTCTGCTGACAGACAGACCATGGCTTTTGGATGCACCAAAGTTGGGTTTTTCAGTTATTACAATGGTCTGGAGGAGGTCTCACTCCTGCAAATTAAAAGCTCCGCAGATAAGTGGAATTTTCTCTTTTACAATGTTAAATGAATGTGCTTTGCTTAATCATCCCTTTACTTGAACATGTTAAGTGGCTGTGGATTGAGTACAGTCTTGGTTGAGCAAAAAGTAACATAGCTACGCTTGCAGAGACACCTTGAAATGAATAATTAAATTAGAAATACAACATTTTGCTACAGCTCCATGGGCAGAGATAAAAACAGATGTGGGATGTTTATTACCAGACGACAACTCATCAGATTCCTACAGCTGTTTTGGATTAAGTTTCCATGAAAAACACTTCAAGGAGCCCTGTCAAATGCTCTTTTAGTGTCTCCTGTCTAAGGCGAATGACGTGCATGGTGCCTAACAGGGCATGAGATGCTTGGAAAAAAGGTCTTTCACCAGAGCTCAAATATCACATGGACCCTGAAGTAACAGTTTACATTAATAGTACCTGAAGCAGAACGCAATTTTGTGAATCATCAGGAATAAACCTTGACCAAATAGTTATTGTTTGAGTGATGCAGCTCAAAAAATAAAAAAAAACAGCACTCATTTCCACCCTACACACAACAGGTTGATATCAAGCATACTGAAATCATATTATACTTAAAATGGCCTTATGTTTGTTGGAAAATGTGTAATATGATCTAGGGAGTCTTTTTTTTAATAATATTCAGCTCCTTTTTCCATGATTGCATTTTGATATATTAAGACAAGTACAAATGTGTCTGGCTTGTAGAAGTCTCAGGGCAGCTACAAATAAATATGGGGCAGCTCACTACCGTATACTCTCCAGATTTCCAAGAAATGCAGGAAATGTCCATTCTCGACAGAGATGCTCTCAAATGTCCGCACTGCGCCGAATCCCTATAATTAATAATAACCAGCAGTATGCATATATTACTCTACTGCTTTCAACAAGCACGTACACCAGAAGAAAAGAGAGATGGATATGAAAAAGGGAGGCAGTCTTCCGAAAAAAAATCTTGAAATCAAGTATAAAGTGTGTTTGGAAAAGTAATTAAATGGTTTTGCCTCAACATGAATGTTGAATTCAACTTCCATGGAAAAAGGCTCGACTCCAAATCAAAATCTATGAGTCAAGCACAAACAGTCCTCACCTTAAATTGTGCATGTAAAAATAATAAAACCAAAAACCTACATGACTGTTTTCCTGATAGCTTCCACATATACAAGACGATAACTGAGTCAATATAGTTTAGCCTTCACTGTCTCACGTCTCACTGATGTGGCGTACGCAGTGGATATAAAAAAATGTACACACCTCTGTTAAAATGCCAGGTTTTCATGATGTTAAAAAAATGAGACCATGATAAACTTTTTAAAACTTTTCCCACCTTTCACGTGACCTATAACATCTCACCAATTGAAAAACAAATCTGTTAGGGGAGAAATATAAAAAAAGAAACATACAATAAGCTAACTATATAAGTGTGCACACCCCTCAACTGATCCTTTATTTAAGCACCTTTTGATTTAATCAAAGCATTCTATTGATAGGAGTCTCTCAGCATGGCACACCTCGACTTTGCAATATTTTGCCACTATTCCCTTCAAAAGGAAGGTAATTTACACAGATACCCTACACAATTGGAACTTACACAGTTATCCTCGGAGCCTGTAGCAATGAACCGGCCACATGGTGAGAAGGAGGAAGAGCATGGATGGCAACGATTCATGTGGTTTTCATAACGGCGAACACACCTGGTGAGAGACATGCACAGGTCATAAAATCATGAAGAAAAAACTAACATACTAAGGCCAGTGAGTTGGAATAAATGATCTATAATGAGTTGTCTCATCTATTTTTGAATTAATGTGTACGCCTTACTACAAAGCAGCACAGAATGCAACAAAAAAAAAAAGAATATTATTTTACACACAAATACAGTCATGTTAACTGTCTCTGAGATAGGGGACATTTATTCATTTTTCATAGTTGAAAAACAGTCAATCATACAAACCAGGTTAAGGTTTATATAAATGACATGCACCAGCATGTAATGTCTTTACAATGCCACTTAGAGCGAGCTCAGTTAGGGTCTTTATATGAGCCGACATGTTGGGAAAGCATGAATTTGACAGGATCTGGTGAGAGCATGTCTTTGACAGTCACATGCTAATGTCATTAAGCTGGACTAAAAGTAGGTCATATTCCATGGTGACCATTAAGAAACCTGATCTACCCAGACCGGTGAGTTAGAACAACACCGACAGAAGTGGACAAAAGGGATACCCCATCATGAAACAGTAAAAATGATGTTTGGAATTTTTCTAAGCCTGTTTCAGAACAGTGTTGGTTCCACTTGAGAAGAAGAGTTTGTTTATAGGGTGTTGTACTGAAAAGGATTTCTGTGTTTTGCATTTTCTCTCGTTTTTGAAGCCTTTGAAAATAGATTTAGACCTAGGTTGTCCTGGCAGTTTTGTAAAACAGTGCATCTCACTATTAAACTGCAGCGACACTGGCCCCCTGGACGGACTCGATCGTGAGCACAGAGACCTGTGACAGATCCACTGGTGGGAAAACAGAGAGATGAGTAACAGACCTGACACGACCCGTCACTAATACGCTAATAAGAGACAGATTAACATGTGAAAGTAAACACTCTAAAGGCTTTCTAGGTCAGAATGAAGATTTAATGCTTTGACTGAAGGAGCGGAGATGCTGAGCTACCCCCCCCCCCCACACACACACACATTCTTTTTTTTTGCATGAGTGATGACTATCCGGCATTTGCCTGATGACTAACGCAGACTGCACTGGAGGGTCTGATTCTCCGGAATGGGAGACTATAAGGTTACAGAATCCACCTGGGTATTCAGTGTCACTCATTAAGCTAATCAGCACACTAATCATAGCTCATTATTTGCAGCCACCAACAACCAACATATTTCACCCAATTAAACCTTGTCAGTGCCAATCAATTGAAAGCCGCCTTTTTTTTCCAGGTGAATATTGTTGATGCTTTTCGACTGTATCGCTCATCATACAATTGTCAGCTGGTCAAATTTCCACTACATGTGAGAGAGAAATACATTACCGAGCTAAAGGGAAACAGACCACCGAGGGCTCGCAGTGTGCGAGTGGCTTCTATTTCAAACCGTGCCGTATAGACTCTGAACACACAACACGGCTAGCCACAATATTTGGAAACACGTGGAATGGGAGTTTGAAGAAATAAACTGTGACCAATGCAGCGGTTTACATTGCTTCGAAACGTTTTCCTGAAGTGTGTCACATTTTCAAAAACTATTAGCCTCACTATTCTTCCTTTCAGTGTTGAATGATACAGTAATAATGATTGTGGAATAAAAGAATCATTAACTAAATTATTGTTTTGGAGACTGTTTTAGGTCAAATATGTTTAGCTCCTCAACTCAGAGCTTTTGCAAATATGTTTCCGAGAACAGTGCAGAGCCGTCATCACCTGTGGATATATTGTACAGTGACTATGGCCAGATAAAGGGATGTCAGCTTTCACCTGATCACTCTTCATCAGTGCATCCTCAAGCCATGAAATAACTCAGAATGCAAAGTGCTGTAACTGAGCTAACAGTGAAACTACTTGAACGCTTTTATTAATTTTGTCATCTTTAAAGAAAAAAGTGCACTTTCTGGATTTTTTTGTTTGCTTCTTTTTTTGTACATCCTCATTTTGTTTATTTTTGTTAATTTTCTTGATTTTGGCATTTTTGCTGCTTATTTTTATCCTTTTGTTACTTATTCTCTTAGTGTCTTTGATTATTTTGTTAAATTCCTTAGTTATATTGTCTATTGCTTTGTTATTTTTTTGTTCATTTTCCATTAAATAACTAGGATAAATCAAGCTAAGATGCAGTAACTCACTGACTTACTGTGTTTTGAAGGGGTTTTTACCTGGATTTTGCACTTATTTCAAAATTTGACACATCATTTTCTCCATAAGGGAATGTGACTGAGACAAGACACCCTGTGACAAAATAATTCAAACTCCCAAAGTCCAATTCCAATTTTAACACTTTTCCTTTACAGGACACAATGATACCTGTCAGATGGCAAATAATTTAAGCTACTTATTTAAATTGTGATTACTTTGGGATTTTACAATTCTCCCTACCTGGAGTTTTGAAAATATACAGTATATTCCTCTTAAAGAGAGTTTCTAATTAATATCATTACAATGGCTACAGTGGTTATAAACATTAGTTACAGTATGCACTGGACATTTGCCCAGTAGCTCATTTCAGCATAAAAGTTGCATAAAAGTACAACCCCGAATTCTAACAAAGTTAGGATAAAAATACTGTAAAATATATATGTGCATATAAAAACAGAGTTCAAAGATTCACAAATCTCATAAACCTATATTTTATTTCCAATAGAATACAAACAACATAGCAGATGTTGAAACTGAGACATTTTACCATTTTATTTTACCAAACATTAGCTCCTTTTGAATTTGATGGCAGCAACACATCTCAAAAAGTTGGAACAGAGGCAATAAAATGCTGGAAAAGTAACCGCAGTCAGGAGCGGTTCCTTGCCTTAGGTTATGTTTTTGTTTTTCTGTTTCCGTATTTCCTGTTTTACGTTGGTGTGTCTAACCTTCCCTCTCGTTTCAGCTTCACTTGCTGCCATAATGTGTCTCACCTGTGTCTAATTGTCTGCCCTGCCCTAAAGCCGGCCGCACAGAGAATCGTGACTCACCTCACCTGGAAATCTGCTTGATGTGCGAGTTCCTCACCCAGATTTTTCAGTCTTGATGACGTCCTGACAGAATTTGTGCCAATTCACCATGTTGAATCACCAGGACTCAGTCGCGGTGATGTGCAGCCATCACAACTCCGACTTTGTGACTTTTATAATGGTTGGGTATGTAGATGATATCAAAATGTACAACAAAATAGATTCAATCGATGTTCACTGTCGATAGGTGGTGCCAGTTACCAATCTGCAACTGTGTGCGAGGTATATTTAATCGTGTGTACATTGGTATTTTGCTGTGGTGACCCCTGAGGGCAGCAGCCGAAAGGAGAAGAAGAAGATACCAGATGGAAGGACTCGGAGTCGAGCTGGGATCAGTCATGATTCTCTACGTGCGGCTGCCTTAATGCGTTCCACCTGTGTCTCATTGTTTGCCCAACCTCCTCCTGTATATAACTCCGTGTCCCCTTGGTCTTTGCGAGATTGTAGTTGTTCCTTTGCGATTCTCATTCCTCATGATTCCTTGTACTGTATTTTGACCACCCCTTGCCCGCTTGGATTTGTTTGACTATCTCGTGCTGCTTCTATGTGTTCTGATCTCCTGCCTGCCTTGTGCCTTTACATTTGCCTTGCTGTCTGGACAAGTTGTGTTTGTGGTCTGCTCAGCTGTGTATTGAACTTGATCTTATTAACTGGCACAAATCAAAAACTGGAGTAGATTCTCAAAAGGCATTTGACTGAATATCCTGGTAATACCTCCCCTCAAACATTAAAGCTATTTAAATTTGTTCAAAAAATATTTATTAATTGGGTTCAAACATTGTACTCATCTCCACATGCAGCTGTTAAAATAAATGGCTGCAGGTCAGGGAGATTTACTTTGGAACAAGGATCCAGACAGGGCTGCCCTACAAGAACTGAACTGCTGGAATCACAATAAATAAAGAACATAAAATTTCACTTTATGCTGATGACATTTTACTATATTTGACCAAGCCTGCTTTATCCATGCTACACATCAAAAGGCTCAGTTCTATCTTTGGATGTGACTCAGGATACAAATTGAATGTAGATAAAACAGAGACCATGGATTTACATGGGTAAATACCACAAAGTGTAAAATGTCAGAGTGGATTCAAATGACCTAAAGAAGGTATTAAATACTTGGACATTTACATTCCTCCCTCCTTACAAAAATTAATATGATGCTAGTTATGCTAAAATATTCTAGTGCATTAACAGTGACGTAGAGCAGTGGTCTAAACTTCCCTTTTTGTTACTGGGCTGTATTCAAGATGTCGTGTAAATGTTTTGCCCAGATAAATTTTGTATGTTTCAAATGTTACCTACTGCAGTGCCAAAAACAATGTTTGAAGAGCTGGACTAAATCATTTCAAAATTTAAATGGCAAAAGCTACCTCTTTACAACTTAACAACTGTCCAAATCAGAGGGAGGCCTCAAACATACTTTAAATATAGTTTCCGGGCTGCACAAATGAAGCTTTTGATAACGTGGATTAATATTGGCTTAATATTGAATTTTTCAGATATAACCATCAGAGAACAGGCAGAATGGACGCAGGTCACTCTTAAAATGTGGAATAAAATACAAGCTGGTTCTGACCTTCCAAAAATTAAATCTCTAACACACATCTATGGAGACCTTCAAACCCAGCGATGCACTGTAGATCTGAGTTTTAGAAAATGCGTTGATCATGGACTGGTTTATTTACCTCAGTTGCTTGAAGGTGACTACCTCAAGAGGAATTAAACCTTCCTAGAAGAGATTTTTGGGTATGTACAATTGCAAACATTTTTAAGAACAAATAAAGATTAGAATAAAAGTACAAAACCTACTGTCTTAGAAAGCGTTCTACTGGATATACAGGCAGTGAAGAGTGAGGAAAAAAAATATCAGCAAATTGTACAATATATTTCTACCCTCAAATCCACATAATCCCTGCACATAAAACAGAACTGGGAGGCAAAGATAAACACCATCATATCACAAAACATCTGGGTTTGCACTGAAGCATTCTTGGCCTCAAATACTAATTTGTTTAAGTGGGAAGTAATGAGTAGTGTTTTTTTTTTTTGTAGAACCCTTGTTATAATTTCCAAGATGGACCAAACACATCCCAGTTTGTGCTGGAGGAATTGTGGATCACATATTCCTGACTCATATTTTTTTGTGGTCGTGTCCTAAATTGAGCACATTTTGGAAAGATGTATTTGATACCCCCCAGATTTTACATCAGGACATTCCACAAGATCCTACAGTGGCACTACTCGGAGTCATAGCTGAAGATTTAGTCAGGAGGGCTGACAAATGTCTTTTAAATAGCTTATTCATAGCAGCCTTGAAATGTACAACTATTAGATGGCTTAAACCAGATCCCCCCACTTATAATATCTGGATCTAAAAAGCATGCAATGTTTAAAAAATGGAGCAGGCTGCATACATACAGTACTACGACTCTAAGAGCATATTTTTTATTGAAAACTGGAGACCTGCTTTAGATTTATTGATTACAGTGAATCCTACTTCCAGTAGTGCTCATTCTTTTTCTCAGTTCTACAACTTTCACTGTACAAACTACACACTATGTATTTTCTTCACTCTTAAATTGTAACTGACTATACTTTTGGGTGGCCACTTGACAAAATGGAGGAGCTGTTTTGATGTAATTTTGCTGTTTGATTTGGATTAGTATCTATGTCATATCTTTGAGTGAGAATTGTGCTTATTTAACCATTATCTATGTCTCTGTACGTGTAATGTTATGAATGTGTGTAAATATGTAAAGGTTTCTTACAGCTGGAAAAAAAAAAAAACTGTATGAAAATGTTTGGTACGTTTTGTACTGTAACACATGACATAAAAATTAACTTCAAAATAAAAATAAACTGGAGGAGCATTTGACAAAGGCTTAAGTTAATTGGCAACAGGTCAGTAACAAGACTGGGTATAAAAAAGCATTTTAGAGATGTAAAGATGGGCAGACGTTCACCAATCTGTGAGAAACTGCATCTAAATACTGTGGAACAATTGAGGAACAAATGCTCCTCAGTGTAAAATTGCAAAGACTCAGGCATTCATCTGACCACAGAACAGTTTTCCATTTTGCCACAGACCATTTCTGGAAGTGTTCCTGAGCTCATGCCGTGATTTCCAGTAGAAAATCATGCCTGCTTTTAATGCAATGCTACCTCAGGGCCCAAAGATCCAGTTTTGACCTTGGACCTTACCGCTTGTGCACAGAGATTCCTCTTGATTCTCTGAATCTTTTACTTGTAGATGGTGGGGTCTTCAAAGTCTGGCATTTTCACATTGAGGAACATTTGTTCCTCACTCACAGGTTGGTGAATGTTCATTTTATACCCAGTCATGTGACTGCCCTGTTACCTGTTAACCTAATTAGTTGTCAAATGTTCCTTCTTTGAATTGTGCCAGTTGCATTTCCAGCCTTTTCTTGTCCCTGTTCTTGTACTGTTTGGTGATGTGTTTCTGCCATCAAATGCAAAAGGAACTAAAATTTTGCATGAAATGGTAAAAAAAAGTCCCTCCAAATTTCTGTGGCATTATGTTGTGTGATAAAACTGCACATTTTCGAGGGGCATTTTATTGCGGCCAGCCTAAGGCACACCTGTGCAATAATCATGCTGTCTAATCAGCATCTTCACAGCCACACCTGTGAGGTGGATGGATTATCTCGGCAAAGGAGAAGCGCTCACTAACACAGATTAAGACAAATTTGTGAAACTATATTTGAGAGGAATGGACCTGTTGTGTATTCGATCTTTGAGTTCACCTCATGAAAAATGGGAGCAAAAACAAAAGTGTTATTCCTTATGCAAATCCTTATACTCTGTTTTTATTTACATCCCAACTTTTTTGGAATCAGGGTTGTACTTAAACTCATTCTCATTTTTAGGCTCTTCAGTTTGGAGATATTTTCCACTTAAACATTTGCTGCTTGTCAAATCAAATAAGTGCGTCGTCATGCTGAAAATACTGACTAATTACTTAATAAAAAATATAAGAACATGTGTCTCCAGAAACAATACCCACTAACTCCTGCTGAGCTGTAAATCTCTTGAGTGAAACTTATGAATGGAAATTATGTGAAGTCTTGCCTTCATGACTCTCATAAACCAGAGATGCAGTCGGTGTACGAGACCTATTATTAGAATCTGAGTGTAATGCAATTAAGTACTATTTTTCAGTAAATACCAAACTTTCTGGAGGAAATCCAAACCACAAAATATTTAAAAATATCTATAAACTGATGAGTTAGTGCCCAGTTCCACATTGACGGAAAACATTCAGTGGATAAAAAATGGCTGAAGTTTTACTCATACCTCACGTGGCTCCAAGAATTTTTCACATATTATATAAATTCTGATTTTCATAAAACATAGCAGCTGCATTAAGTTGATGCTCCACATTAAAAAAAGGGAAACTTAAGCCGTAACTCCTCTTGCATTTAGTTCTAGCTGTTGCAACATATACAGGAGCTTTAAGAATAAAATTAAGAGGGTTGACAACATGAAAAAAGGCTCTGGCATATTATCTTTCATACAACCCACATGTTTTACCTCAGAGGAATTTCACCTGGTGAGGGATGCTCGATGACAGCTCTGAAAAACCTGAAGTTGACCTGGAAACCAGGCGCAAATATTTATCGGATAGGAATAAGGTTTTGACGGAGTCTGGGACGAGGAGTTAAACATGGACGCGGCCTCAGACATCAAAGAATGTAGTACTCAATAATGCCTTCTACCGGGCCAAAAAGAACATTTCTACATCCAAGAGATCCTACTCGAATCATCCACCTTATAAGGATATCTGCTACTGAGGGCTGATGAAAAGTGTTCTGTTACATACTTTGGAAATTAAACAATGCACACATTCACTCATGAAGAAAGTAATGTTTGCGTCTCCTGATTTAATTTGAATATGAAGTCCTTTTGTACTGCAGTTAAAATTAAAAGCAAAACTAAACAACAAGAAAACATCTTCTTTGATGTGCTCGAACATTCAAAACGTTCAGGGTCAGGAACGATGTCAAGTTTGGTGAAGTTGACCTCTACTCAAGCTACTTGAGTAGAGGTCAAGTAGCTTGTGAGCAGTGGTGGATACATAGAAACAGTACTCGAGGAAAAGTATTATTAATTTCAAGTGGAAGTACCATGCTCATAAAAATTAGTACCTGAGTAAAACAGTATCTCATTAAAAAAAAAAAAACTACTGAAGTAGTGAGGAACTTCATAACATGGGCTTTATTACAGCCTCATAAATTTATCATATTGATTTTTTTCATATTAATTGTCAATGTTTGACAGTGTATTAGCAATTTTATTTGTTATAGTATTACTATGCTTCTCTCCTATTTTAACACCTGTGGAGGGAACAGATGGAATTTAGCCCTTGGCTAAAATCTGACATTTTTCATGTTCCATGGAATGTTCATTAACGTGCGCTGTCCCTGCCACATAAAATACATTGAAATTGTTCAATTTTTGTTATTTTGTTCATTTATTTTATATATATATATAATTAGTATCAGTGTTACTCTTGTTCACTTTTGCACATTTTCTTGCATTTTTGTTCATTGTTTGTGGGTTACTTTGTTCATTTTTGTTCACTGACTTGATTGTTTTCATCATTTTTCAGATTTTCTGTTCAATTTTCCAATGTTTGTTGTTAATTTACTTGATTACTCTCTTCATTTTTGCTTATTTTGTTCATCTGTGCTTACTATACACCATAATTTTATAATTTACTTAACTATTTTCTTCTGTTTTCTTGATTATTTTAATGATTTTGCTCTTTTTGGTTCTTTTTGGCCATTTTTGTGACTGTTTGCACACTTTTGCCCATGTTCTTGCTTAATTTATTCATGGTAGTTTACTTATTCACTTATTTGTACTTGTTTTTATTGATTACTTTGTACATTATTTACAATTTTAACCTTTGTGACTCCTACTCATTGAGCTGTGGTCAAATGTAACAGAGTAGATGTAGGAGTACATGTACATGTACTCCTACTCTACTACACTCCTAAGTTGAAATAAAAATGAGCAACATAATCAAACAAGGTGTCAAAATGAATAAACTAATCAACAAAATGAGCAAAAGCAAAAATAACAAAATAATCAAGAAAATTAACAAAACTAGTCAAACTGTAAAATGAACATAAATACAATTTTACCAAAGAAGCAAAAAGGATTATAATAATCAAATAAATTAACAAAAATAAACATCATAAAGAAATTGATGTCAACAAAATAAGTAGCAATATGAGCAAAACAATGATCAAAATAATCAAAAAGTAAAAAAAAAAACAAAATAGGCAACAAAATTAGTAAAATAAAACAAATTAAAGAATGACATTGGTTAAAAAACAAAAGCAGTTAAATTAACAAAATAAACAAAAAAAAAATTGGGGGGAAAAAAACGGTGCAGATGCCTGTTTGAAGGCGATATATTAGGTCGGAATAAATTCAATGTTGTGAAGTTACTCACGACTTGAATAGTGTTTGATGGCACACTTTTTTACTCCAACTCCAGTACTTGTTTTTTATGAGTATTTCTGCTTCTACTTGAGTCATTAGAAGTATGCCTCAATGATTACGTACAAAGGAAAAGAACTCTTAATCATACCAACCTAAGTGTGCGAAGGTCCCACATCTTTATACCATCGGTCACTGCACTGGTGAGGAAGAGGTTGTGTGTATCAGGTGCTTGTGTGCTGAACATGGACCCCTATGACATACCAAAAAAAAAAGCCTGTTTGTAAATTCTCTTCTTATATTCATGAGAAATGCTGCTGTGCCTTTAATGCAGCAATGGCAAATTATGTTAATGATATTATGTTATTTAGCACGACCTGAAAGTCACATGATTACAGTGGGTCTGGAAAGAAAACTTTGTCATTGTGTATAATTGCTTTCCATCTTTTATCCACCAAACCATACCTCTGTTACAAATATATAAAGAAAAACTTTCCCCAGCACATCTATGCACATGATGATTCAGTGTGTGTTTAAGAGCAGCAGTTGGGTTGTTTTTTGTTTAGATTTCCACTAAAGAGTGTGAGAACAGGAGTCTGAGAGGGCATTTCTAGTTCCATTTTCCGAGAAGTCCTCTGCTCTGATGAGTTCCAGGTGAATTTTGCAGAAGAGGCGATGGAAATTTGAAGTGGGAAAAGCTGCTTCACATGCTGCAGTTCCTGATACTCGGCCTGCCTCAGAACGAGAAAACGAGGGGAGGGAAGAGTGATGTTATGTGTGCACACTTCAGGCAGGGGCAATCCTCATGATCCGTAGGTATTAACCCTGTAGCAGCCAAATGCCCGCAGGCACCCAGGGGGAGGACCTCACATTGACGCAATGGTCAAGCTGAAACAACACATCGCGGGCTGGCCGCAATGTAAGGCATACAATAGCTCGCGTGACAAAGAACAGGCACCTTTGCTCTGAAGTAGTCAGCTGTGTGCAAGAGTGCATCGCAGCTATGAAGGTTAATACCTTTAATTCATGCCACTAGCTGCAGTGTATCTAGCTAATCCAGGCTGCCAAGAGTGTCAGATGTGCACAGGTCAACACGCAGAAGTGAGTAAAGTCAATATGCCACAGTCACTCAGTACAAGCCCCTCTCTAGTGCATATTCATAGTGTCATGTTTTCCAACAAGTTACATAAGCATCTCTAGGATAGGTCAAAGTCTGCTATAAATTGTACACACATCAGACTTCCTACTAAGCTGGCAAACACTTGTAATTTATGGGGAAAAGGGCCTTTGTAATGTACAGTATGAATCATAACAGGCAATGTGGCAGCTATGAAGAAACCCTGATCTTATTTGACATACAGTATGTAAATCAATTACTTATAGTTATATGCTTCATTTTGAGTGATTCTGTTTTACATTTTTCATACATGCAGCACCATAAATGCTGTGGGTCCAAGCTGTCTGCTTGTTAGACACTAGCAAATTGGGTCCACATTGGTCCAAGACAGTGATGGGGGAGTAAGGCCACATAAACCCACACTGCATCATGGAACAGCATTACTTCAAGGCCATCATCCAGCATGGAATCTCCTTCTGCCATATCCTATGGCACTCTTAATCCTGATGCACCGAGGATTTACATTCAAACATTCAGCCAGATAAATGATACTGGTTATGACACGTCCCGCCTGTCTGTCATGGAAACATTTGGCTAGAGGTTTTTTAACCATGACCTTCTTCATTCACACCACAAACGAACACTTTTATTCCCTCAAAGACAATCTGTCGCTTACGTAAGTCTCGAAACACTCTTAGATATCTTATGTAACGCTACACTGTGCCAGATCACAGACCTTTTAAGAATAGGACCGAGGATAAGGTTCACATTTCTAACTGACGCCAAATCAAACTAATTCTCTGCTGCGTGAGCAGGAATAAACCTCACACAGTCTGCCTGTGGAGGGAAGAATGATACTTGCTTCTATCCATTCAGAAAGTTTTAGTCTGAAATCTGAAAACCAGTCTGTAAAGGGACTGGACATGTTTAACAAGACTATGAACATTTATTTTTAAGATGATTTTGATACAAAGTGGACAACAGCCTTAGGTGGTGGGCTTCAAACAAGAATATAATTTACTTTTTGTTGAATATTTATAGCTTTCTGTTGTGGAAATGGGACAAAAAGTGCCTTTGATCGCTCTTCTTTGGTACATAGAATTTAAATATGAACTTGAAACCAGAAATAATCAGAAAACGTATAAATAAAGTCTGATCCCGGTATTTTACTATTAATTATCTTTCTGAATTTAAGCCTGGATAATACAATGAGCAAATGTCTAATTTGTGCAGAGTTAAAAAAAAACTACCTTTATAATACAGTTAATCAGACTGATAGAATTTTTTTCACTGCGTCTTGTATAAGGCAAAGTCACTGACATATTTACTTGTACAACCTTGTCCTAATTACATTTCTACATGGTGACCTGTGTAACTTGTGTCAAACGTTGGGTCCAGGGAAGAAACCGGTTGAAACCAACTGTTGTAAGATTTATGACTGAGTGTTATGTCAAGAGGTTAGAGATCAGCAAATATGTGCAAAATGTCTCGTTCCTTCACCTTTTCTCCTCGTCTTGACCATTGCTAAGGTAACGTAATCTACATTGTGCTTAAATACTGAAGCTTTTCTTTGGTAAACCAGAGCTCTCACTCACACACCCTGTCTTGTGTGAGTTTTTCCTGTGCACAGCTTGAATAAAGAAACAAAAGACTTCAAACCTTTTTTTTCCCTCACGCCACAGAGACATATTGTGAAAAAATGTTTCATACGCTATTTTAATAACAATGTTAGTGGATGTAATATTTTAATCATGTAAAATGTCCCCAGTTTGTCTGTGTAATGTGTTTCTTGTGTTTTGTCTTATGGACTGTCTCGTCAGCTGTGATATGTTTGTAAAGGTGCCTTTGTTCTTCTTGATTCCTGCCTCAGGACTATGGATGAAATTTAACTCTTGTGCGAATTCCAGCATATTTACAGTACACTGACGTGCAAAACTGATATGAATAAATAAACATTTTTCTATTGTTAAAAAAGATTTGAGGCCTCTAAATATAACAAACTATTCAAACTGTCACACAAAGGAGAAAAAACCCACACCCATTTTCCAGATAACTAAACCTAAAATGCCATTCGAGTTTCTGGATATTTGGGATGCGACAAATAAACAATCAGTGTTTTTAAGGCTCACCACACCCATTAGAACCACCAAAACCATCCTCAAATCCTGGATTAATGTGCCAGAGAGTCTATTTGACTCTATTTGGCACAAACAGGAAAACAGTACAGTCAGGAGGAGCTCATTTGCACTTAAAGCAACATACACTGAAACAATCTGTTTGACACATGGCTGAAAAACAGGAGGATAAGAATCAAGCATCCCTATGGTAAATACATATTCTGTGTAAAATATGTAAGAGCTGAATTAACATGTTAAAAAGAGTCCCAATATATCTCCTTTAATGACAAATGCATTGTACATGATATAAATACAACTTTAGATCCCTCACCTTGTTCTGCGTAATGCAGTGGACGGCTCGGCTGTGGGCATCAGACAGCTCAGAAGCCACCGCTCCTCTGTTCATGTCAAACACTTGAACTGACCGATCTGAACCGCACACTAGAACAATGTCTGGGATCATCTTTAAGAAAAAATTATGATTGTAGACATGACAAAAATGCAAAAAGAAAGAGATATTGGTGTATTGGTCCAAGTCAGGAAACACTAATTCAAGTTATAATGTTACAGATGAAATTGATTTTCTTAAATATACAAAAATAAATAAATAAATTAGTCGTACCTTATACATCACGGAACAGTATTTTTATTCTTGCCAGCAGGGTCTATCATTGCATGCTGTGATACTGCAGTAAGTAGCTAGTAAACGTCAGTTGTCTGCAGACTGAGTATGTAGCATAAGGTCTTTTTTGAAGAATAAATCTGAAATTTAAGGAAAGCAGAGTGTTTCTATTTAATGTTATTCCCAGCTTCAGTTCATGTTTATGCAGGTCTCAGATACATAAACTATGTCAAATTTGAGTTAAAAAAAAAACCCAACAAACATTTCTTTATATTTTACTGCAGCTAAGGGCATACAGTAGTTCAAAATTACCGCACCAAAATTTCACTCATCAAAATGCAGCACAGTTCAGTGGATTTATTACAAAGTAAATGCATTGTAAACCCTAACAACAGGTTGGAATGCAGACATTCCTGAAAATTAAAGAGACCTAAATAATTTACTGGTTAAAATCAGCAGTGGAAGCCCTGGGGCAGTCTATGCACATATGAGCCACAGACTGATTGCTGTTGTTGACATGGAAATGGAAATCTAGCCAGATGCTCCAAGTCAAACTACTGAAGGGGTAATTTCACGTTGCCTGTCAAAACATCACTGTGGTTTAAACAGTTACTGTTATTTCACAAAAATGCAACAGTAATAACAAAGGATACAGGAATAGAAATTGTTAATAGAAGACAAGGCAGTGAGGTCTGTTGCGGATGTCGTAGAAAATCTTTTCGCTAGTTTGACCACGCTTCGTTGCTGATACCTAGAAAGAAAAAAAAAAGCTTCATCATATATGGAAGTGAACTGAATCACACCAAATCTAATCTAAATCTTTCTACATTTAAACCTGAAAGATAATTTTCCCTTCTTTTTATAATTTTCCTGATACTGAGACATGGCATACCTGCCTATTTTGGAAAAAGTGTAATGAATGCATGAAGCAAAAAGAGGATCTGGAGGCCCAGTGTCGTCGTTTCACTGCCATGTAGAATAAGCCCCGACTGTTCATAGAGGTTACTGCTGAGCATCGACTGTGAGAGCAGCTCAATAAAACAAGCCCCACATTAAATCAACAACAAAAACTAAGTAAAAATACCTGCTTCTTAAGTAGATAATAAAAGTCTTAAAATATATGTATATTCCACTTTTTAACCATTGTGTGAATATAAACTGTATGTAAAGTGTGACTGCTGTTTCAAACACAAATTACACACTCCATTTGTAAAACCCAAGCAGTAACTTCCATGGATACGTCAAATGCAGAAGTGTACAGTCAGTGACCGCTCAGGCTGAATCTGAAAGTGAGTCAATTCCAACTTTGCAGTAGGAATAAACACGTTTACAGCTTGATGTCAACAATGGTTTTGGACTCAATACTTTATTTCTGTGAACAATACATGAAGGTTTAAGCGCTGATGCCAGTACGGTAATGCCTAGAGACGACACATTCAAGCTAAAACCCCATAAGATCAGCAACATTAGCAATTTAATGTAAATTGATTTCACAAGGGGCATTGACTTTAAGTTTGTCATCCTTGTTCTACTACATGTAGACGACGGTAGTGTGTGTGTTGACTTAGAGAAAACCATAAACAAATTCCATCCATGTGTTCCCGTGTTTGGCTTTCCAAGCCGATTCTGACAGAACACACACTCGTAGTCATGACAGTAGGCAAAGTTTCAAATATAGTTGTTGCAGATAAAACAAACAGTTTTAAAATGTGAATTCTTTGCACACATCTTCAAACAAGCAGAGAAGAGGCTCTATACACATACCGTTTTATGACAGGGTCCTAAGATTAGTGTCAAATCAGTGTCTGACCACATGTGGGCAAACAGAACGACGGACAGAAAAGTGCCTTGGAGATAATGGTAGAATACACAGGACATTTATAGCACTTCAGGTGTTACCTTTGTGCTTAAAGGTAGGGATGACAAAAGGACCACAAGAAGTCCCCTGGCAGCTATGCATTGGTGAAACATATTTATAAACAACCTATATGAAGATTTATGGACAGTGATTACAGATTTTTGCATTTAATACACTGAAGACCATCAAGAGTGAGCAATAAATCCTCCATCATCGAAGAAACAGAAATGCACAATTTGGCTTCTGTTACTTCACTTAGCTGCTACAATGAGCCAAGTGAATATCTGAACCAAATCTGAAGAAATTCCCTCAAGGAGTTCTAGAGATATTACATTCAACAGAAAGGGAGGGATGAATGGATAACCTAACATAATACCCCTAGGCATGGAAATCCTTGGGCATGTTTTAGTGTTTTCTGGTTTTCCTTTATATGAGACAGGGAGTAAAATTTACATGGACGAATAAATCAATCACAGCAGGCATGACTGATTTCGTGCACACTGTTATTAAATAAACACTGCCAGTCAAAAGGTTGGACACACATTCTCCTTCAGTGGTTACATTATTTTCAACATTACACTGAAGACAACCAAACAGTGGAAAAACTACGCTCGAGGATACAACAAGGTTACTAAGATCTTTCAGACTGACTGGCCTTTATTTCTTATCTTTCTCATGTTTTTTCTCTTTACTTGAGTGATTCTTGCCATAATATGTATTTGTACAGTAGTTGTAGTGGCATTAATAGGGCTATTGACTTTCTCCCCACCCTACCTGTGCACAAGATGACTGTAAAGCACATCAAGAAGGCAAGAAATTACACAAATTACCTTTCTACCTCATGAATCAGGTTAGAGAATGCGATGAGTGTGCAGAGCTGTTTTAATGTACTGTGCTGACAGAAATACAAAAATAAAAAAGCACTCATTCAGAAGGTGTGTCCAGACTTCCGACTGGTGGTTTCTATGTGATTCTGTGTTGTGTGAACACTTTGTAAATTACCTTTTGACATCATCCTGATTCAAATCCACATTATAGAGGTACAAGTACAGAGAGGGTCCGGATGCCAGAAGCACAAATTTGTCCAGATAGTAGAACTGTGCACATCTGATGGGTTTGGGGAACAAGCTGTCGCTCTCCATGAGGAAAGAAGGCAAAAAGACAATGTCAGTAAATTTGTGAAATAATTTAAAATCACATACTGTAAATCAAATTATTTCAGGAAGAACATATGAAACTTTTTCATTCTTCTTGTTATATTCTACCCATCAACCAACCAACCAACCAACCAACCAACCAATTGCTCGTTCGACACTACTGGTCAAAAGTTTTAGAACAGCCCAGTTTTTTATTGAAATTTATGCTGTTTAATGTCTCATTGGACTCGGAAATAAAAGCGTAGAACAAATAAACAACTGAAGTTCAAAAAAGAAATCAGTGAATCAATTTCTTAACCAAAATGTATTCTACATTTTGACTCATCAAAGTAGCCACCTTTTGCAGAAACAACAGCTAAACACACTTGTGGTATTCTTTCTACGATGGAAATCAAATACTCTTCATAAAGTTCTTCCCAACTCTGTTGCAGAAGTTCCTGTGTGCAGCACTTGCAGGTTGCTTTGCTTTCACTCTTCTGTCCAGTTCATCCCAAACATGCTCGCTAGGGTTTAAGTCTGGAGAATGTGCCGGACACTCCATATTTTCAAGCTTCTTTTTTCCTGAGGTTGTTCTGTCACAACTTGAACTTTTGCTTTGGGTCATTATTTTGCTGCAGGATGAACCCCTGACCAACCAGGCACATACCAGAGGGTACTCCATAGCACTGCAGAATGTTGTAACCATTTTAGTTCAGACCTTAAAAAGGCTTTTGATACAGTCAGTCACAGCCTGCTTTTATCTAAAAGGTCATCCTTGAAAATCTCTCCTGAGGCAGTGGGCTGGTTTGCATCTTATCTTCAGGACAGACAACAGTGAATTGAAGTAGCCCAGGACAAGTCTTCATTTTTAAACTTTCAAAGAGGCATACCACAGGGCTCTATACTGGGACCTTTGCTGCTTAGTCTCTTTATAAATTACTTACCTGTAACCTGCAACGGTGCCAGTTGCCAACGTTATGCAGATGATGCAGTTTTTTTATGCCCCGCTAAGTTACCGGAGCAGGCAGTGGACATTTTGTCTGCATGTCTGGTTGAGGTGAATCAATGGCTCGTTCAAAATCAATTGGTGTTAAATCTAACCAAGACAGTATCTATGTGTTTTATAATTAGAAAAGAAAATATATAACAAAGTTTCCAAATACATATGCAAAATAAGAGCATACAAACTAAAAGAATTTAAATATCTTGGATTGGTCCTTGATCCCCACCTGAAATTTACTAAACATATTAAGAAAATCTCAAAAGCAACACAAAGCAATCTAAGTTGTTTTAAAATAATAAGATACAACATTTCAAACCAGGCTGCCCTCCTGTACATGCATGCTATGATATTTTCACATATAACATACTGCGTGACAGTATGAGCTTAGGCCACTCCCTCAGTCTCAAAATGCTTTGATTGACTGTACAATCAGGCAATAAAAATTATGGACAAAAAGCCAATCCGATACCATCACTGCAATGTCCTTGAGAAGTATAAATTGCTGAGTTTTGAAAGCTTTGGCAATTTGTGTTTGCTCAATTTAATATTCAAATGTATCAATGATCTAGTTCCAGAGCCACTTACAGTTGTTCACTTGTTCAGAGACAAAACAGCAATAGAGTCACTAGAGGTTCCATTAATCAGAATGTTCAGATCCCACGCTGCAGGACTTCATTTGGCTAGTCTGCCTTTTCTTACAAAAGTGCAAAGCTGTGGAATTTATTTCTGAACTTAAGACTATACCTGATTTTAAAATGTTCACCTCTAGGATTAAGTCTTGGCTGAAAATTAACCAAAACTGTACACCTTTGTAAATGGCACTGTCTGTGTGAATGAATGAATGTTTTGTATTGTGTGTGAATGGGTAAGTTTTAGAAGTATTTTGTGTATTACTGTATTTTAATGTAGTGTAGAAAGGCCCATCCAGGGACAGGGGTTGAAAACTAGCTAGTTATAAACGCTTTATGCATTGCATCAGCTGCAAACCTGCATTGTTACTATGTTGACTGCATTGTCCCTGTGAAACAAACAAACAAATAAATAAATAAATAAAAGGGTGCCTCTCTGTACAAGTCACCGACCCTGGATCCAGCAAAGCACCTCCAGACCATCATGCTTCCTGCTCCGTGTTTGACAGCTGATGTCCACACTGAGGAATCATCCCTTCACCTACTCTACGACATACAAAAATCAGGTGCAATAAAGCGAAGATTTCATCAGTCCCTTAGCACCTTCCAGTCTTCAGTAGTTGTTTGGTGGTGTTTCATGGCCCAGGCAAACCTCTTTTACTTATTCTGATGTCTTAGCAGTGGTTTTCGTGCTGCAACTCGACCTGTCAAACCTGTCGCTCAAAGTCTTCTCTTCACAGTTGAAACTGAGACTCGCTTACTATGACCACTATTAAGCTGTGCTCAAAGCTGTTGTTCTCTGAGCCGCCTATCACGCAAGGTGCTGACTCGCAGAAACTTGTCTTCTGTTGTGGTTTTGGGTCTTTCAGACTGCTTCCTGTCACAGTTTTCCCCAAGTTCTGAGTGCCTCTTGTTGGTGAAGAAAAACTGTACGTACTGACACCTTGACTTTCCTCCCAATTTCTCTGTAGGAAAGTGCTACTGTATACTTTTAAGTGTTTTGATGGTCTGTCTCATTTCCAATGCCACTTGCCTTTTCCTCACCATTTTATAGCAACACAATGCTTTCTGCAGTACAATACTGTTCAAATAATGCTCACAAGGGTATGGCACCACAGTATGTTCCATCACGGCTTCGATGCAGACACAGCGGTTTGTAATTAATCAAACAAACTTGGGACACCTGTAGGAAGTGGTAGCACCAACTTTCAAGGCTTGATCAACCTCCATTGGTGAAGAACAGCTCTAAGTTGTCTTGTTCCCTGAAAGTCATTTTTGTATAATTCTGAAATGTACTGTATGTTATTTCTCATTTTGGGGCAATCTTAACTTAAAAAAAAACTCTGGCAGTTCAGCACTTACCTTTGTACCATTTCAAGCTATTCACTGAACTTGAACTGCTTGAATCATAATAAAAAACTGGAAAAAATGGGGTGTTGTATAACTTCTGTCAGTCTATGGCTACAAAAAGCAGGGAGTTAAGTCAGAGTAGGATCTTCCTGAGAAATGTTCTGTCTGAGGCATGAACTTGGTTAGCTTACGGGAAGAGCCCATTAGAGAAGTAGGTGCAAACTGAACTGCTAATCAATCACATATTTTACTCAGTCCTGTTTAAAGATGCACCACACTTTAAACTCTCTGACAGCTCAAGTCTTCCAAAGATAAGACATTCTTTACATAACATGTAAACTCTGAAGACATCTCTTTAGTATAACTAAGTATAACTACGCAGATCTGTTTGTAATTCTGGCTCACCCCGATACAACTCCTGTCCCTCAAAAGACGTGTATTTATTGCCAGATTGTTTCACAAGATCCGAGCTCAAAACAATCTTGTTGAGTGGAAAAAAAGCTGGAATTGTTAGCATGAGTTAAGGGAGAGCCCAGACTTTAAGGACAGGGCTTTGTTTGCACTTGGCATGAGAAACCACACACACTTCTAACTGTCCCATTAAATGTGATACCCAATGAAGTCAGAAGGGTCTGCGTATTATCAGAGTCTTGAATTCTCCGACGCCAGCAGATGCTTTGAATGACAAAATTGCTATCTTTGGGCCAAAAAACACACAATTTCATCATCCCAATTAATTTTCCCCTCTCTTTTTCAAATCCATGGAGCTATTCTTATTAAAAAAGGAAAAGGATAATTAACTTTTTTTTTTTAAATCTGTCAAGTGGTACACAGCTTGAACACTACACAGAAAGTTCAGCTATAAAAATGTACTAGTACAGAATTTCTAATGGGTTGCAGACAAAGCTGAAACTGGGAGTTTATAGTTTGAGAGCTTCTTCAGATCAACAAAGATCAAGAATCTCAATCCTGAAGCAGCAGCGACTACGTTTCCCTACTGTTGCAACTGCTGCATCTCAGTTTTAAATTGTGCATGGACAGTTCTTAGTGTAATCAATGCCTCCGATCATGACAAATATGAGTTTATATATTTGTGTGTGCAGTTTGATTTAGTTCTAACCAGAGGCAGGCAGTACTCAGGTACATTTACTTCTTTACATGTTCTTCTGTGGTTTAAAAAAAGTACTTATGAGAGTAGTCCTTTTCCGGATTCCTTTTTACTTTCATTCAGTTATGTTTGTGATGAAAAAATGCACTTCTACTCAGTTACATTTGTTTCAGTGAGTAGGAGTAAGACAGTTGAAATAAAGAAAACTTCAACATACCGTAATAATCAGTTAAATGAAAAATAAATTAAAAAAATAAACGTTGCAGCAAAATGTGCAAAAAAATGAACAAAAGTAACAGAATGTGCAAAAAAATGAATAAAATAGTCAAGAAACACACCAAAATTAAGCAAAATGGTCAAGTAAATTATATATATAAGCAACAATTTAAAAAATAATCAAGTTTACTTAGAAAATGAACAATATAATAAAAACAATCAGAACAAGCAATAAAGCTGAACTGAAAACATAAAATAAGCATCAAAATGAGTAGAAGTGAAGAAAGTAAACAAAGGCAAAAAAAATTACACAAAATGAATAAAATAGCTAACAAAACAGAACCAAACAAATAAAATAAGCAACAAAATTATCAAAAATTGACAAAATCCCTGTTTGAATGCAACACATGAGGCTGTAAAAAGTTCCATAAAATGACATTACTCACGAGTTGAATATTTATTTTATGAGACACTCTTTTACTTTTACTCAAGTACTTTTGTTTATGACTACATCTACCTCTGCGTGAGTGAATTAGAATTATAAAGTAAGAGTACTTTTACTTGAGTACTGTTTCCAATTACTCTGCCCACCACTGGTCCTAAACCAATCTGAGTTTTTAGACCCACAGAGTGAGGACATATTTGCAATATGAGGTCACTCTGACTGGTGCAACATTTCACTTGTGTTTCAGGGTTGGGACCTGGGTTCACGTTTAAATTATGTGTGAGTTCAAGAGCGATTAAGCCTGAGCTCATGCTTTCGTAGCAACAGTAAAATGGGAGTGTAAACCAAATGAAGGGATAAAATGAAAAGTAGACCGTTGCAGAAGTGACTGCATGGGACATTTACCATGAGAATAGCACTCTCTTGATTCTTGTGGGTCCAGATTCGTAGCGTCTGGTCCTCTGATGCGCTCAAAAACCACTGTCTGTTGAGACTCCAGCTCACACTGCTCACTGCTTTGTCATGCCCTGCACAAAAAGTGAAAGGTCTGGAGTTACAGTGTGTGGTGCAACATTTACTTTTATGGAGCTGTTCAGAGAGTCGGAGTGAAGAGCGGAGGCTCACACTGACCCTCTGGTCACCTCTGAATTTAGTCTTTTTATCTCTGCTGCACCCTTGTGGAGACTTCCGGAGCTTTCCTTGCACCATTGTGTTACAGTTAACGTTTGCTAGACATGCTGTCCTGGATGGAGAGTACCAGACTCGATGGGTGGTAGACAATTTTCACCAAACAGCCCATTGTATCAAAAAATACATTGATTATTAAGTAGGAAACACTCAATTCAAATTGAACAAGAATAGGCCTTTTTCATCTTGCCTCGCAATGTGGATTTTACTCTCTGACGCAAACAACTACGTCATTAAATTAGGTATTTGGTTATACAACTAAGTTATGCTTCTCTGGTAAAAGAAAACTCTCAGTCTTCATTTTTGACAGTGGCCCCTACGTAAGAGAATGCTTGGATTTTCCGGAGTCTTCCATCTTAAGCCTCTAATCCATTTCAAAACCGCTGAAATAATACGGGGATAAATCCAAACGGAGCTCAAACGTCTTAGTGGTAACATATCTGTTGCTCTTACTCTTGAATAGCTCTAAATGCATGCATCATTTGTCATAAATAGTCAAATAAAGCTCTCTTATCAAAAAACAAGACACCTGGGGATATCATGTCTCATCCATCCAGCTAAATGAGTGAAAACTTTAATTTACACAAATGTACTGTATGTATTTATTGTAGCTAGAACATTTATCAAATATTTGCAATTAGAATAACTGAATAAACCTTTGAATTGTACTAAAATAACAAAAACAATGCAATATATTGAAATAATCACAAATGCAGTGACTGAAAGATATGAAAAGACCAAAGTGGTAAAAAAAGAAATAAAACCCGGTGGTTTCAAGGTACAGACTCTAATGTTCACTTTAAGCACCTGCGTAGACGGTGGGTTTGCCCGTTAGAGACGACTTGTACAATAACACTGAGGAGTCGCCAAGACCACACAGGATCTGTTTTCCATCTCCTGGGAGAGACCACAAAACACACGGTTGTTATATTAAGAATTTTCAAATGGCATCGGATTTACTGCATTTTAAACAGACAAAAGAGCACAGCTTCATTTCTGAGAATTTAAAATGACATGTCAAAATATAAATTTGTGTGTAAATCTACTGACTCACATAACAACCTGACCTGGTTGCTGCTGCAATATTTACCATAAAGTCATTGTTATGGCTTGAGTTTATTGTATAGAAAATGTAAATCACTGAATTTTGTTGACTTATTTAAATAATTATTAGCTTCAAAAATGTATGTATGGAATTATTTGCAATTATCTTACTTGTTGATTTGTTCAGCTGTCAAATAAATCATCTGGAGGGAAACTATTGCTTACGTACATCAGAAAGCGGTTCTGTGTGAAATGTATGATGAGGATGAGGTTGAGAACATGGGCCCGTTGTATAATTATACATCCTAGAATTTTTAAGGGTCTCAGAAATTGTAGTTGTCCAACTCAATCTTTACTGGCTGAGCCATATTTCTTGCATTAATGCACATCCTTCACAAAGCAAAAAATGAAGTTAAAATATGCCTTGTATACTTAGACATTTGTATGCATTATCAATGTTTTTGTTTGCCGGTATCTCGTAATTTGTTTTGCTCACTTATGTCTTGTGGAATAGGGTCAGATAATATGATTATTCTTCTTTCTGCTGCTTTTTATTCAATGTATTGTATATTATTCAGTTGTCTTGAGCAATTAATGAATGAAATGAACAACTAAATGATTATCATTGATTGTCTTACCTGAATACTGAAGGCAGTAGATGGGTTTGCTGGAGATATTGAGGTGAGCGTTCGAGATGCTCGGTGCCGGAGCTTCTGCTGGATAGTCTCTGAGGAGTGAACTCCTAAACAATTAGGATACAGAATGTTTCTTAGTTTTAATTTTTAGTGCTAAAGCTTTTTTTTTAACAGTTTGTTCATCAAAGGGTGAGTCCTTACTTGGTTTTGCCAGGCTTTGTAGATGACCGGCATTTCTGAACATTTGTTTTAGGTGAAAACATATTAATTCTAAAAAGCAGAAAAAACAAAACTTAAACATTTTACTGTGCTTTAATATTAAATGTCTGACTTAAACTCTATACTGAGGAAGAACCAGTGAGTGCACTGTGGGGTTCACCAAGAACGAGTTCTCAGGAAGTACGTGACCAATCAAAAGTTTGGATACACCTTCCCTTCAGAAGTTTCTTTATTTTCATAATTTTAAACATTTATACTGAAGATATGTAAACTGTGAAAGAATGGGTGGAGTTATGTAGTAAGCAAAAAGGTGTTCTATGTTTTGGATTGTCCAAAGTGGACAGATTTATGACAGCTTTGCATTCTTTCATCAGATTCATGAACTCGTCGCCCAGTTTTCTATTCACAGGTGAGTTAATTTGTGTCATACTTGCCTTATTAATGTGATTTAGACCAGCTATTCCCAAACACTGGGTCAGGGCCCACAGGTGGGTCGCGGGACAACTTATTTGAGTCACAAAACAAATTTACTTGCTCTACCCTACATCTCATCATAATGGCTCATTTATCTGTTCAAGATGATAATGTAGGCCTAAAGTTGTGGCTAAAATGGAACATTCAGTCTAAAATAGGTTGTTTAACACTTTCTGTTAACAACATAATCCTATATGTGTTCTTTCACAGGTCAGATGTCTTTGGATGTCTGTTCAATGTAAAACCTAAGAAAAATAAAGAAGAACTACTAAAGGAGAAGGTGTGTCCAAACTTTTAAGGTAGTGTAGATCTAGTGCCCACATGGGACTAAACAAGATAGACTAGTTTGCTGATCCCACTGCAATATGCTGCCTAATACATTAGTTAGCAATGGTCTGTATGAAAGTGGTTTGTAGCAATGAGTCATTTTCAATTCATAAGCACATAATCATATAATAAGAGTGTAGAATATACTGAAATTCTGGTAGGACATTCAAAAAGCATAGTTGCATTGGGATCGTTGCATCAACACCCACTGAAAACAGTGATATTCAGCCTCATTAGGTGACAGATGACAGTGTAAAGGTTCCCGTGACCCACCCACCTCGGGCCACTGGTGTATCCAGATGAGACCACTTTCCGATTGAAGACCAGCGGATGCTCCTTTCCATCTCCTATGTCAGAGGATAAAGCAGTCAATAACAGAAAACAGCACACGAGTAGATATGTACACAAGCTAAAAAAAAGTGCAGTACTGTGGATTATACTGCAACAGGTTTTTGTGGATGATACAGGATGAGGAGGACACAGGTGACCGTTCTGTGCTCCGTGTACATCAGCTACGAGCTGCAGGATGAGGCTTTCAGCTGCCTGTTTGCTGTCAGTGCTTTTTACAATATTACAATGAGCTCACTTTTTCCACAGCCTTTAAAAGGTGAGACGCTTTCCAAAAACTGTCAAATACAGGCAAAGTAAAACAAAAAAGTCCAAAGGAGCAAGTTAACACTAGTTACATCAGTCCAACAAAAAAATTAAAAAAAAGGTTTATGGATTCAGCTGAATAGTCTGTCACATTAGCATAATTCAATTCAATTCTATTCTATTTGTATAGAGCCAATCATAATCACTGATTATCTCTAGGCGCTTCACAATTTGAGGCTGAGACTCATGACTATACAGACAGACAATCAATTCACAACTATGGACAATTTAGAGTAACCAGTTAACCTATAACGTGTACAAAAGTAGAAAAAAAGAAGAAAAGAATGTAACAGCAAATCAGATAAAATAGGGATGGTATGTTACATTAAAATTCAAATTGAAAAATTGTGATCAGCAAATCATTAGCCTGCATTACACTGAAAACAACATGACAACCATTATATGCCTATGTGCCATCCCATGAAATGTATTGTTTTTTCAAAATAAAGATGGTCAATTTTGATGCTTGCAAACCAATAAAAGAAAAGATGGGACAATAAATATTTTCCCACTTTGTAAACGATGTAAGGGATAGAAAAGTAGGTGCATTTTTAAAAATTTATTTCAAGATGCTCCACACTAGTAGGGACTGCACATGCACTCCGTTCCTCCTCATCCAGGTCTTTGTCATGTGGAGCCTTGAAGGGCGCATGTGTTGCTCACACATTGTACATTTCAGCATTAACGGTAAGGGCAAATGACCTTTGACCCCAGACCATGGCAAACACTACTTCTAACCTTGTTGCCGGCAACAGTCTGGAACATTTTTACAGAGCAAACAGTGCCCATTTTTCCAAGAAAAGACCTTAAATTCTGATTGGTCTGACTACAGGACAGTCAAGTGACCAGACAAAATATGAAAATATGTTGTATTCAATTTAATTCTATTTGTATAGCGCCAATCATAATCACTGATTATCTCTAGGCGCTTCACAATTTTGAGGCTGAGACCTCATGACTATACAGACAACTATGGACAATTTAGAGTAACCAATTAATCTAGTGCATGTTTTTGGTTGTGGGAGGAAGCTGGAGAACCTGGAACCCACGCAGACACGGGGAGAACGTGCAAACTCCCCACAGAAAGGCCCACCACCGGGTGGTAAAATACAAGCTAAAGTACACTTTATATGACTGCTTTCTTAACTCTAACCCTCCCAACCTCTGATTTGGGTTGGAAATAATTACTCATTAACTTGCTCAATATTAGTAATAAGTTAATGTCACTACTCTCTGTTAAAAGACACTACAAGGTATAAAACTGGTTACTGTAAGTGCTTACAACTGATTAACAGATTTTTGCAGAATTCTCTATTTTAACAGACTGATGGACTACTTTACTGTAAAAAATAGAATTGCCTGAAGAAAAATCATTGCTACAACAATAAATACACAATTTAAATACTGAAAAACTTTTGAAGAGCTTGGGAGAAAATGGGGTCCTTGATATTGTTATTGATAATATAGCGTATACACTGTTGCCCATGAAGTAAGAATAAGATATTTTTTACCTCTTCTCATAAAATGATTGTGCTAATGTGTTAAGTGTATATCTTCTCAAAACTTTATTGATCAATCTCTTCCAAATAGGAATTAAAAAGGAATGCGTCTGAACACAAATTATTCCAACTTTATGGGAAACGGTGTGCTAAACTCATACTTTCTGCCTTGTCTCTGTTGTTTGAGTGGTGGGGGCCTGGGAGAGGTCTTTTGAATTCAGAACAGAGTATAGTCACAGCACGTCTTACAGGCCAGAAATCTAATTACCTGGCAAGGCAATCACTGTAGCTGAATAGCCCTATTGACCTCCCACTGATATTTAATGGTCATTTAGTTTTATGGAGCAATAAAAATCAAATTTTTCGCTCCTACAATATACGCTGACTTTACACTAGACAAATGTAAAACAAAGTGAGAGTTCACAGAAATGTCCAAGTCCCAGCAGTGTGCTTCTTTTATAGCCTTCAGTTTGACCCACTTTGACTAAGCTGTCTTAAGGGTCACAGCAGAAATGTTTTGTACTGTAATATAAAATCCCACATTCAGGTCAAAACACAGGCTCAGTATGCAGAAGTAAACTAAACCTGAACATCATCACGGTTCATTGGTCTGTACCTACAGACTGAATTACTCATAGTCGATGTCATGACATTTAAATTGACAATACGTAATATATGCATCACTGTGGGTTTCTGTCATTTAAGATCCATTTGCCGTTTCTGAGTTGTTTGCCTGTGAGTCTTACAGGACTCAAGCCAGCATGAGAGTTTATACAAAAGTGGCAAAAGTCAGACCTCTCTCTGAGTTAGTTGTTGAATGTGGCCCAAGAAAAAGATGACATTCAAGCTTCTAAAAATGTGTGAACCACAGCAGGTATATGTGTCACTAAAATATTATTTTGACTGTAACCAGACCCGCTGGTATGACTGATTGCCTTAGTGATCTGTGAAAAGTAGGGCGCACAGTAGGAGAAAAGAGTGAGAGCAGACATGAGGATGTATCGGAGCCACCGTGACTGAAGACGAACAGGACTTACAGCCAACCTGACGGTCCGAGAGCAGCAGAAATCTGGTAACGCCACGAAAAATATGGGAGCCACGTGGAGCATGTGTACAGTACGCAGAGGGGAAACATATCCAGATGAAAAAGAAGGTCTGCGAGCATAAAACAGAGAGCTAGACATTCAAATTGACCCTGTACAGTGGTTATTCCTGTAAAGCAATCAAACCGAGAACAGTGGTCCAGTTTTACTTTTCATTCATCCCACTGTGCCTAAAATTTGCAAAGCAGCTATGAAATTGAATCAATTATTGTCAGTGACTGGCATTCACATTTAAGACTTCATTCAGCCATAAGACTATAAAATATTCCACCCTGAGTAATATTACTATTTCTTCACAAAGACTTTTTTACATAAGGGCTAAATGTCAAGTGTGGAAGTTTATCTTTTATCGTTTCTTCATGTTGCTTTGATAACATATAGGTCAGAAACGACTCTACATGTACACTGTATGGACAAAAGTATTGGGACACACGACTGCACCTACTGGAACTTAGCCTTTACAAATCCACAGGAGTCTTATTTTTTCATGAATGAGCTTTTCCAAGTTTTTGGTCATAAGCACTGCATCATCAGGAGAAATTGTGATGTTGCAAAAAATTGATTAGACGCACTGACTGCTGCACATGTAGGTACTTGGACACATCTCTACACATCTAAGGAATCCTTAGCATATCCACACTGATAAAATTTTGGGTTATATAAAAGCAAAATTCAATGACCAATATAATGCACAAAATGAATTAAAATGATTAAAACAACTAACAAAATGAACAAAAACAGAATGTATAAGCCCAGGAAAAACCCATGAAACTTTGGAGAAGAAGCAGAAAAAGCAACAGAAGCAAGAGCCTCTTTTCGCAACTGTTCTATGATAAAGTGCGTGGTTGAGTGAGTGGACTGTGGGGCCTTGGCCGAGGTATGAACTACTGAATGTAGAAGTATAGATGCTGTTTGTTTCTAAAACCTCCTGCAGACTCGTTCCAGACTTATAATGGAAGAACAGTTCGTCTTTCCAGGGGTCTCATGGCTTTGCGGTGTAATTTGTATACAATTCCCTAGCTTTTCTTTAAAATACAGAGATACATGGTGGGTTGTATTAGTCCATAAATGTCTGTGGTTTCTTGTCTGACATTGCAGTCACGCAGCACCCCTAGACTCCCATGAAGATCTCCTACATGGCCCAGGCCTGGCAGCACACTTCTCTCCAGCTGTGGGGTGTCTGGCTCACACTGGCTTTCTCAGCACTAACTCACACTGAGAGCAACATGTAAACCACAGCATCGGTCTGTAGCAAAGAACGCTGGAAATGCTCCGAAGAACCACAAGTAGCCTGATTTCACATAGGACTCCACGACAGCAAGAGCAATCCTTAAAACAAAGTGGGTTAATTAGGCAATTTATCTGTCTATTGTGTACGATTACAATGTAAAGGTTGGGATATTTTCCATCCCCTATATTTACAGATAATGAGGTTCTCAGTTGCTCTTGTAAGTGCAAACATACTATAAACCTACAGTAAGTACATTTTAAGAGAGTCACATGACTGCCACGTTAAACACTCAACATCTAATCATGAAGTCAATGTAAAACGGGCCGTACTGTTTAAGCACAGTGTCTTCAAACAATAGTACAGTGGTATCGCGGTTTACGAGCGCATCGGCTTATTTTTGTACCGACTCACATGAAAAAAAAAAAAAAAAAATCGGGTTGCGAGTAAAATTGTTCACAAGTCCTCCGATAGAGAGCCTCTTCCCTGTAGTTTTGTGCTTCCTCCCTCTGCCCTAGGTCTGTCGGTTGCTGCTCGGTCTCCTGATGTCCTGGCTGTGTGTTTGCTGGTTCTGGACCGGTCCAGTGTCTGTGTTGTTTGTTGGTCTGTCGCTACTCTTTTCGTTTGTCTCTCCTCTGTCCACTAACCCCAACCGGTCGAGGCAGATGGCCGCCTACCCTGAGCCGCTGGTTCTGCTGG
>JAQQAE010000559.1:2062-32047 GCA_029823295.1 Pseudamia nigra
TAACCAGAAAAATGATGAAAACAAACAAAATAATCTAGAAAATGAACAAAACTGAACAAAATAATGAAGAAAGTGAAAAAATGAGCAAGAAAACTATAAAATAACCAAAATGGGCAAAAATAAGAAACCAAAGTAGTAAAACTATACCAAGTGATCAAGAAAAATGAAGAAAATAAGCAACAAAAGAGCAAAATTATCACAAAACTGAAGTGAATAAAGAAAGTCACCAAGAAAATGCACAAACATGAGCCAAATAACCAGAAAAATGATGAAAACAAACAAAATAATCTAGAAAATGAACAAAACTGAACAAAATAATGAAGAAAGTGAAGGAAAAAGATGAAAAAAACAATAAAATAAAGAAAATGGACAAAAATAAGAAATGTGTAGAAAACATGAATCTAACGAGACAAGCAACAAAATAAAGGTGGTTTATTGTTGGAGCTGCCACCGCAGTATGGTTTTAAATTTGAACTTCCCACCATGCTTCACTGTAGCTATGCTGTTCTTTTGTGATGAGCACTGTTGTTTTTGCGCCAAATATACCTTTTGGAATTATGGCCGAAAAGTTCAACCTTGATTTCATCGGACCATCACACATTTTCCCACGTGTTTGGGAGATTTCAAATGTCTTTTTGCAAAATGAAACCGGGCTTGGATGATTTTTTGTTCTCATAAGATAAGGCTTCCGTCTTGCCACCCGACCCCATAGCCCAGACATATGAAGAAGACGGCAGATTGTTGTTTACATGTTCTACACAGACAGTATTTGCCAAAAATTTCTGCAGCTCCTTCAATGTTGCCGTCGGCCTCTTGGCAGCCTCCCTGACCAGTTTTCTTCTCGTCTTATCAATTTTGGACGAACGCCCTGCTCTTGGTGATGTCACTGTTGTGTCATATTTTCTCCACTTAATGATGACTGTCTTCACTGTGTTCCATGGTATGTTTAATTCCTTGTAAATTCTTTTGTACCCTTCATCTGATTGATATCTTATGAATAAATGTGCAGGTATGGGTCCGCAGGCCAGCCTCCTCAGTAGCCTCCACTGGCTAGCTGCTGGCAAAGGCTACCTGCCCGCTGAGGCTACTGTTGTCAATCTCCGCTACTGTTGTTAGCTAACAACAGTAGCCTCCACTGGCAGAAAACACAGCCTACCAGACACGTACGGGACCTCGCACCACAAAACACACACAGCAGACATAGACCCAGTCTGCTGACACACACTGCAGAACATTCATCACTGCAGAGTCATAAGCCAAGGTAAGGTGTCTTTATAAATCATTTGTAGAACTAATTTCATTCATTCCGTTTCAGATAATTAACATGACTTCATTTTCAAATAATAATAATAATGAATAAATATGCACGTATGGGTGTGTAATATATACTTTATGTGGGAGTTTTCGTTGGTCTCAGAACAGATTAATTGGCTTTACATGTATTCCTATGAAAAAAACGATCCCGCCTAATGAATTTTTTGCTCAACGAACATGACGCCAGAACGGATTAATTTCATTACCTGGGGTTCCACTGTATAACTATTAGTGGGCACAAAGCTATCATAATCATCACCTTACTGTCTTGCACACATGTTAAACTTCTCATACTTATGTTCTTTATACTATCACTTTAAGAATTTTGTAGCATATTGTATTCTCAGAACTGAAGAAGCTTCCTGGATAGGTAGCGAAACGTCTTCAAACCAAATTTCCAGCCCAGTCGACAGAAGGAAAACCACACGCCTCGATAACCTGGATGACTGAGAACCTTCACAGATATGTGGGAAAATGTGTCATGGTCCGATGAGACATATGGTATCACTGAAAGAATGTCATACCCATGTGAAGCATGGTGGTGGGCTTGCTTTTCTTCAGCTGGAACTGGGGCTTTAGTCAAGGTGGAGGGAATTATGGACAGTTCCAAATACCAGTCACCTTTGACCCCAACCCTTCAAGTGTCTTCCAGAAAGATGAGGATGAAGAGGAAGTTCACCTTTCAACACAACAAGAACCACTTTCCACCAACATTCCAGGAACTTTTATTTCCAGGAAGGGGAGCAGCCGAAAGGAGAACTAACTAACTATTTACCTAGGTAAAAGAATTCCTGATAATCTATGTGGTAAGGGTTGATGACGTGTGGGAGTGGTAAAAGTAATTGTACTACACTTGGGGTTGAGGGAAAGTTTTTTTCCCAGGTGACTTCAATGGAAACACACTGAGGGGTATTTTAACCTGGAAAAGGGGCTAAAACAAGCATATATTGACATCAACAAAACAAAGGCTTCACCACAAGGAAATTTTGGAATGGCCAGAGCCCAGGCCTAAACCTAGAAGAAAATCTATGGGGTGACCTAAAGAGGGCTGTGCACCAGAGATGCCCTCGCATTTTGACAAATTTGGATGTTTTACAAGGAAGAAGGGGCCAATACTGCCAAGTCGAGACAGACTCCTACCCAAGACGACTGAATGCTGTGATTAAATCAAAAGTTAGTTTAAGGGTGCGCACAATTTTTATATTTTTCCTGTGACAAATTTGCTTGCTTGTCAATTGAATTGTACAGGTTATAGGTCACATTAAAGTGGGGAAAAGTATTCAAATGATTTATTGTGGTGTCAATTTTTAACGTCACACAAACCTTGCATTTGAACAGGGGTGTGTACACTTCTTACGTCTACTCTAGTTAGATTAAATTTGTTGAAAAAAGAGAGCCTTTTTGGCTTTAACATTGTCACTAGCTCCATGTTGTCAATTATTAACATCTCAGGTCTAACACTAACTCGTGGGTTTAAAACACACGGCAAGTGCCCATAACCAAGCAAAAGGCTGCTACGACTTACAGAGGTGCATACAGTACATGAATCAAGGAAATAAATGCAAACTAGTGCAAATAGTGTCACATGTGATGCCATGTGCACTTGTGATGCTGTAGTGGGTGCACTTTTCAAATTATGGGGTAAACCAAAAAGGAATATCTTAGGTTTTGTTTTTTGTTGCCTTTTGAGGAGGGCGTTCCGTCCTCAGAGGGATGTTCCAACACTGTGACTGGCTACTTTCTCTTTCTTTCCACAGTTGGATGAGTTGGTCTGGGCTTCGTTTATGGACCAGTAAGATTTTGTGATACGCACACCTCTCTGTCTCTTCCTTTTCGGGGAAGTCGAAGGTAAGGAAGGCTGGTTGGTGAACAGGCGAGGTGTTAAGTCGCAGCATGCACATCCCGACATAAACGTCATCGATCGGGAACAAATGAACCCTCTTTGACATATTAAATAAGCGTTTGGCTAATACACCTGAGTACAAAACCCCGCCCCCACCTGCATACGGAGGATAGAGACCTTTGTAGAAGCTATCTGGGATGAAGTACTTTGAGGTGTTGACTTGGTTGGGTAGGGCCGCGTTTATGACGTCACCCACCATGAAGTCCTGCAGGCTTGCATTTGTGTGCGGATTCTTCAGTTCATCCAGAAGGTAGGTTATCATCACGGGGGTGTTGACAAAGACGTCGTCATCCCCCTTAAAAACAAAGTGAGCCTGGCGGCAGTAGAGTGTGAACCACTTCCAGAAGAGCACGTCCTTTAGTGTGAGATTGAAGAAGGTGTCCTCAAAGTTCCACTGCAGAATGTCTCCATAATGCTGATTCTCCAATTGCAACAGTTCAGAAAAGTTCACATCTAGCTCCTGTGTGCTCTCCTTAGCAAGCAGAAACACTCTGCGAACATATGCTCCGTGTTCTCCTCCAGCTCGGCCGTTGTTCCTCCTCTGCCCTGCTACCCACCCAGCCTGACCCCATGTCTGTCGAATGGCCTGTCGGTTCTTAAAGTTCAGCTCTGTTGACTTGATGGCCAGGAGTAGCAGTGGGGCCTCCTTCTCATTGTTTGCCCCAGCACCACATACACCTTTAGGCTCCAAGAGGACTGAATATTCCCTTCTGTGCATGTGCCTCACAAATTCTTGCAATGGCTTCGTTAGTTTGCCAAAGTTGTGCCTTGCACTGTGTGAGTCACTAACTTCTGAGAAACTTTTCTTCAGCAGAGATGTGGGAAAGCCTTTATGTTCCTTCTTTTGGTAGTTGGGGTGCAGAATGGGGTTGAAGTGTAAATCTACAGTCAACTGAAGCTGGTTCCAGAGAGAAGCCCTGTTCTGGTGCAAATCCCAGAAGGTTGTAGGGAGCACTACTGAGTTCAAACTTACAAGTCCTGGGGCCACAAAGTGATCAGGTAGTTTGGGTCCCACCATGGGTCTTGAGGAGTAGCTGTGCATCTTTAAAGTAATTGTTACTACAATAAAGATGAGGACTAGGGACATGCAGATACACTGTGTGCACAAACAGATGAGCACATTACGCCACCGGCAGGTCACTTTCGCCATTCAGCTGCAAAGAAAACAGCACATGAACTTAGATGTTTGAAAAAAATTATGACTATACACAAACACACAGTGGCAAAGATCCCATCTGTCCATTTTCTACCCCTTAATCCTCACAAGGTTGGGGGGGTCTGGAGCCTATCCCAGCTGTGTTAGGGTAAAGGCGGGGTACACCCTGAACGAGTCACCAGTTCATCACAGGGCTGACATATGAAAATAGACAACCATCACACTCACATTCATACCTATGGAGAATTTAGAGTGACCAATTCAGAGGTTGGAATTGGTCACTAAGCAAGAGTACACATACTTCTACTCAGTTACATGTGGCCACAGCTCCATGAGTGGGAGGAAAACAGGCGAAATGAAAAAGAACAAAATAATCCAAAACTGACTAAATAATTAAGGAAATTAACGACGCTGAAGAAAGCGGTCGCATCAGTTTATAAGTGCAAATGAACAAACGAGCGGAAAGTAAGAAAATAATCAAGTCAACTAACAAAAAATGAACAGTATAAGCAAAAAATTAAAAAAAAACATCAATGAAGTAAGAAACATTGTAAGCAAAATGATCAAACTTGTCAGAAAAGTGAACAAAATGATCAACAAAATGAGTAAAAATGAACAAATTAAGCAATGATGTCACTGAGAAAAAAAATACAGCAAATGAAATGAACAAAAGAACCAACAAAATGAACGGTAGATTATGCTGACACTTTCTTACTTAGCTATGTGTTTTTTATGAGTACTTCTACTTCTACTTGAGTCATTAAAATTCTAAAGTCACAGTACTATTATTGCAGTTCCTGGGGATTAACTATGTACTCTGTGTACCTCCAGCTTGAGACACGTCAAAGCTCCACTTAGTCACTATAGCAGAGTACACACAAACAGTACTCACGTCAAATATTCTTACTGTGTAATTATAAGGACTCAAGTAGAAGTAGAAATACTCTTAATAATAAGTAATGGAATAAAAGGAGTGTCCCATGTTTGTTACAGCCTCATACATTGTGTTCAAAGAGGCCTTTGGGTCATTTTTCTTTATTCCCTTGACGATTTTTGTTCATTTTGTCGTGTGTTTTGTTCATGTTCTAAACTTACATTATTACTGTTTTTTTTTTCTAACACTGTTGTTGCTTCATTTGTTCACATCGACTCATTTTGTGGCTTATTTTTGTTTCAGTTCAGTTATTTTGCTCATTTTTGTTAATTTACTCTATTATTTTGATCATTATTGCTAATTCGGTGCTTATTTTCTTAATTATACTGTTCTATATCTTGGTGGATGTTTTGGTTTTTTGTGGTTATCATTATGTTTTATATTCTATCATTTGCCTGAATATTTTGTTTGGTTTTGTTCAATTTTTGGCTTCTTTTGATCATTTTTCTTTCTTAGTTTGTTCATTTTTTGTTCATTTCTTTGATTATTTTCTTCATTTTTTCCCATCTTGGTGGACATTTTGTTCATTTGTGGTGAGCATTATGTTTTATACTTCATCACTTTATCACTATTTTGTTCAGTTTTATTCTTATTGTAATTTTGTTCCGTTTTTGTCCGTTTTTTTTAGCTTATTTTGCTAATTTTTGCAAAGTTCTGCTCACTTTTGTTGTTTAGTTTGTTCATTTTGTTAATTTCATTGACTTTTTTGTGCATTTTGTAACATGTTCATTTTTTTCCCCTCTGTTCTTTTCAAGCATTTTTACTCTTGGAGCGGTGTAACTGAGTAGACGAGTGTAGACAAATGAAACAGCGTAAGAGCAAAAAAGTATTCTGCAAAAGAACTACTCTCAAAAGTACAAAAAAAAAACATGTACAGGGGTAAATGTACGTGAGTACTATCACACCTGCCTGTAGTCTGCGCACACTGAGAAGAAATGAAATCAAATGACGTAAATGCTTAAAAAGTGTCTCACCTGTTTTAACTCAACTATCACGTATTCTGGTGCTAGTTCTGTGGTGTCTCCATGACCCGAATGTTCTCAGGTTCAGAAAAGCGAAAGAGGATCAAACCCCCCCAGACCCAAAACAGGACAGTCTCGCATTAAATTTTCCTCAAAGTCTTCTGTTCCACTGTCTGAGCAGCAGCTGGTTCGGGGACTGACACCACAATGCCAGCCCGTCGCCAAAACGCAACAGTGTCAGGTGTGTAAATGGGGGAAACCCCCCCCCCCCCCCCCGACAGGTGAGCCGACAGGTCGTGAGTTTCATTCTTTAAACCATATCGGAACAGGTTTGTGCATTTCTTCTGCACGTTCAGGGCAGTCGCTGGGTGAACGGCTTCCTCCGACGTGACGTCACAGCCTCATCTCCCCAAAGCCACTCAGGCATCGGGTTGAACTGGACGAACTCGTCTGTGTGGGACAGAACAGACACCCAGACAGAAGTAGGATGCAATACTATTAATAACAACAACCCAAAACTGATGGAGAGAACCCAACGAGAGTCAGGGGTCACTGGTGACCCGCTGCGTTTTATGCTGTGTGATTATCCCAGATATTGAGCAGGACCAACGGGGCAGATTTCAAGGGGAGATGTAAATCTTTTCCACCAGTAAAACCATTCAAATTCCTGGTTTTCTGTGTTTCTGTTCTATGATAGTTTATTATAGACCTGTGCTGTTTTGTTTGTTTGTGTTCATTTTGTTGGTTTAGGTCAGGGGTTGGCGACCTTTACGATCTAAGGAGCCATTTTTGGACAGACAGGGAAATATATGTGTAGAGCTGCAAAAGTTTTATGTACTTACTTGTTTTTTGGTCAACTCATTGATTCTTTTTATTAATTTTTTCTCATATTTTTTTGTTCATTTTTGTGCACTTTTTTATTTTTCTGTATTATTTTTGTTTATTTTTGTTTATTTTCTTTATTTAATAGACAATTTTGTTAATTTTAGAATAAACATACAAGCTATTCTGACATGTTAACGATGACTTCCTTGCTGTGAGTCAACCTGTCAAACCTGCAGCTCCAAGTCTTCCCTTCACACTTGAACTGATACTTACCTGTTACGACCACTATGAAGCTGTGCTTGAAGCTGTCGTCCTGTGAGTCACCTATCATGCAAGCTGTGAAGTCAGAAACTTGTCTTCTGATTCTGTTGTGTCTTTATCTCTTCCTGTCAGTTTCCTCTTCTGAGAGAGGGAAACTGTACTCACTGACATCTTGACCTTCTTCACAGTTTCTCTGGAGAAGACACTTTTAAGTGTTATGATGGTCTCCCTCTCTTCCATAGTTAATTGCATTTTTCTTGCCATTGTTATCAACACAATGCCTTCTGCAGTACAATACTGTTCATATACAGTGGAACCCGAGTTACGAGTGCTTTGGCATGCGAATTTTTCGGGTTACGAGGAAAAGATCGGGTAAAATTTTGTACCGGCTCACGAGAAAAACTTGGGTTGTGAGTAAATTTTTTCTTTTTTTGTCTTTTTTCCACCTGAAATAGCTCTTTGTTTTGTGTTTTTTTCTCATCATGGGGCCTAAGAAGGATGCTAGTGGTAAGAAGAAAACCAGTACAGTAATATGATCTCAATGGTCAACGGTCTTCAAATGCAGCCCATGAAGGCTGCAGCCCTTCAACTGGGACACAGCTACGTTCGGATGCTGGTTTTGGCTCCAAGATGTCATCCGGAAAGTGACAAGCTGACTGGCCTCAAAACGGGTGGCGTCACAGTCACATTGTCCACTCATTAATACAGTCTAAGGCCCAAATCCCCTCAAAGTCACAGAACAAGCTATAAAGTCAACAAAGCTGCATATGCGTAACCACATAAAGACATTACAATGCTCAGTCAGCTCACGCCTAAAACAGGCCAGGCCAGATTGGAACTGAGAAGGGTGGAATCTTTGCACTTTGGCACATACAGTACCTGCAGTGAGTGCGTCCTCGGATACATGGTGTTTCTTAGTTACAACCTTCCCTATCAGTGGGTAGATTCTAACGCGTGACGGGGCCAGGTTTAAAGTTTGATAGAAGTGAGCAGCTCATACGGAATTGATTATATTCAGTCTCTGCCCAACCATGCAGTCTCCCCTACTTAGTATCTCTTTTATTCCTCTGCATCTCACGGTGCGTTCCATCTATCTTGGAACTCACAGGTCGGAACCAGGAGTCATGAACGAATCACCTTTCAGAGGCAAATTCTTTTGTAGTAGGGGAGACCGGGGACGGTTGCGACACTTTTGCTTCAGCCCCTGTAACTCACTGAATTTTTGAACTACAGTTCTCAAACGTGTGCATAAAATACCCCCATTTGTTTACTAGAAATGGCATCGATTGAGAATTTCACAAACCTTGTGTGTTAATGTCAAAAACTACAGTGTTTCTGACAAGGAACTCAGAAATGACAGCTTACAGATCACTGTGTTCTTCATCTGGCTACTCCTCTGTGGAGGCGGGAAGGGGAGAACAACAGCCAAGACGCTGACGCAGTGCGACACCTGCTGAGTATTTTTGTAATTACACTGGCATAAGTGCACCACTGATCATCACACACTGAAGTGCACAAGTGTGGATGAAGAATTCATCTTTAAATGTATGAATGTATGTATTTAAACCAAAACTCTCCTTCAGAATGAATCAGGCCAGTAACGTAATGCTGCTACTGTGCAGGGAATAAAAAAAACCCCACTGGCAAATCACTTCACCTGCCTTTCTTCCTTCTTGATTTGTTCAGTTTTTACACATTTTGTTGCTTATTTTCTTGTATTTTGATCATTTTTCCTTAGAGCGTCGGGTTCAACTTTTTGACATTTTGTTCATTTACTTGATGATTTTCCTCCTTTTTTGCACATTTTGCTCACTTTCTTCATTAGTTTTTTTTCATTAGTTATTTTCTTACTTTACTTTTTGTGATTTTTTTCATTAAGGTGTAGGAAAATGTAACTGAGTCAGACTATGACATAAACAACAACTCTATAAAGTAAATTTCATGAGGAAAACTACTCAAGTTCCTGTAAAGGAGTAAATGCCATAGAGTACGACCCACTTCTGATTAGGTGAATGTAGGACGGGTCCAAAAGTGCATCAATGAGAGAAAATGTTGAGAAGGACATGGACTGTGCAATAACATTATTTACACTCTGCAAAATAATAGACATGACATGTCTGGGTTTATGCCTCTTTTTATTCATTTTTTGTAAACAAGAAACCCCTCAGAGAATGCAGACCTCCACCAAGGCAGCTCAGTTTGGCTTCATAGTGAAAACCTTCCATCATTTGAACCTATGCTCATTTCATCCAGAATGTTATTGAACCAAAAGTGATATTTTTAAATGTATGTAACACTCAATAACGGATTCTTTGACTATGAAAACCTGCCATTATCATTTGGAATCACACCATTATTATCATTATTACTTCAATAGTTATTCATGATAAATATTTAATATACTATTTCCATAATGGTGGTTTTCTTCAGGATCTAGCTCTGTAAATGTTGAAAATACATCAGATTTGTGCCTCCTTGATTGGGTTTGTGTGCTTGAGGGATCCTAGGAGCGATGTTGTCAGAGGTAATTTGCCCCTGGTAGGGTCTCCCAAGGTAAACTAGTCCTAAGTGACAAGTCAGACTAAGAGGGATTCAGAAGACCCTTATGACTACGCCTTCCTGTGGGCCCACCACCTGCAGGAAGGGTCATAAGGGTCCAGTGCTGTCTGGCTTGGGTGGCAGCTGAAAGAAGGGCCTTGGTTGTCCAATTCCCAGTTACCAAAACTACCTCCAAATGTGAGGAGGCCCTGTGGCAGACCCAGGACACACTGGAGGGACTGCGTTTCTCGGCAGGTCTGGGAATGCCTGGGGGTCCCTCCAGAGGAGCTGGAGGATCTTGCTGGGGAGAGGGAAGTCCGGGCTTCTCTGCGTAGGCTGCTGCCCCTGAGACCCTGACCAGGATAAGCGGAAGATGATGGACGGACGGACGGACGGATGGATGGATGGATGGATGGATGGATGGATGGACGGACGTCAGATTTGTGGACACATTTTTGAATCAGCAGACTTTCACTACACTTTGGTGTCAGTTTCATGTCTATAGTTTTATTTTCTACCTTACAGTAGATATTTTTCCTCAACTGCTGTAAGTATGATCATTCTGGATCAACATATCTACAATATTAATCATATCTGGATCAGACTCATAGTGTTATTCTATATTTTCTGGTTCAATTTAGAAGGTGTTATTTGTGATGTTGCAAGGACACATGTTGAATTTAAAAAAAAATCTTCTGGATCCAGACGATGATCCACATCACTACCACATTCGGACTAATTGGTCCTTGTGCCATTTCTGTCCTAGCCTAAAAATTTCATCCAAATCTTTTCATTCTTTTTTGAGATATGCTGTGAACAAACAAACAGACACATCAATAAATAACAAAAGGCTCATATCATTCAAATTTGGTCCATCAATTTGTTAAAATTTATATCAGTAAGCACTTAATCTTTGCTAAAATAATCCATCTACATTCAGGTAATGTCAAAGTGTCCATTAAAGAGCATATTTATTGCACATGTGTGTCTTGGACTTGTCACTTTTAATTATGCGCTTCTTTTATGCGACACGACAGCACAGGTTTTGAGGGTATGCAACTGGAATGACAACTGCACAAAGTGTCCACTACAGGGAAAACCTGTGACTTTTTAAAGAAAGGGAGAATGTTCAGGAATAACATGTTGTACAGAATTTCAAAATTGTCAGAAACAGGGAGAGTACTAAAAGTCATATATTAAAGTCATCTCACAAATAGTCAAGTGTCTTATCAAACCATCTCCACATATTGCCATATTTGGTGTACGTGAAGTTAGTTCAAAGGTGTCATCGAAGCTGGAAAATATCATCTCATTTACTTCTTTAAAATCTGTGCAATTTGTCCTTGCAGTGTCAAATGTAATTATTCTTAAAAAGAAACAAAGAAACAAAATCACAGATATTCAAGTATTTATATTTGTTTAACAATATACAGTACATCCACTTAGTTCTTTGGATATCCATCCATCCATCCATCCATCATCTTCCTCTTAGCCTGGTCTGGGTCGCGGGGGCAGCAGCCTAAGCAGAGAAGCCCAGACTTCCCTCTCCCCAGCCACCTCCTCCAGCTCCTCTGTGGGGTCCCCCAGGTGTTCCCAGGCCAGCTGACAGACATTGTCCAGTCAGCGTGTCCTGAGTCTGCCCCAGGGCCTCCTCCCAGTTGGAGCTATTTGGCAACTAGGGATCAGACCACCAGGCTCCTGCCTTTAATTGCCACCCAAACCACACAGCAATGGACCCTTATGACCCTTCCTGCAGGTGGTGGGCCCAGAGGAAGATATAGTCATAAGGGTCTTCTGAATCACTCTTAGTCTGACCTGTCACCTCGGACCAGTTTGCCTTGGGAGACCCTACCAGGAGTGAATTGCCCCCGACAACATAGCTCCTAGGATCACTCAGGCACACAAACCCCTCCACCATTTGTATGTGATTTAATTATTTGTATTTATCGCTCTTATGATGGTAATGTGATGGGTTAGTGAATTGGAAAACAATTATATTCCTAAACAGGGTTGTGAATGCTCATCCAAAGTTATACTACCAGTCAGGAGTTTAGACACACCTTCCATTTAAGTGATTTTTCTTTATTTTGATTATTTTCAACATTGCAGACAAATACTGTAGTGAAGACATCTAAAGTGTGAAAGAACATGTAGAGAATTATGTTGTGGAGCATGGTCTGGAGAGCCAGTTTCACCATGGCTTTTGATGGGTTTGCACTTGGAAACACATTGAAGTGACCTTTATTCCTTTAAGCAAGTCTTTTCTCATCACATGACACAATGCTTCCTTGTCTTGTAACGGTGTGTTTTGACTGATAAATTAACACATTTGTGAATATGAACAAACTTTATGCTTGTAATTTTACTTGATAATCAATCACTCAAACATCTCGAGTGATTGCTTTAATAACTGACTTTTTTGGATTATTTTGAAACATAACACTGTAATGTGTGTTTTAAAAGCAAATTTAAGGACATTTCTACATTGTTTGAATACAAAAACTAGTGGAAACAACCCATCGCTAAATAAATATCACATTTTAAAATTACAATGAATATTTAAGTGTTGTTCATCAGTGGTACCATACATACATTATTTCCACTATAGTTTGTTTCTAGAATATTGGTGATTATTGATGACAAACCAAACTCTCTTTATTATTAATGTACAACGTGTAAAACATAGACTGGCTGTGGAAAGTGATTAAAACATGATTACGTAAAACAAAAAAATGCGGGAGATGGTGTGTCCAAACTTTTGACTGTTAGTGTACATTAAACATGTTTTTCAATAAAGAAAATTGAGCTAGGAAACAAAAAAATGACAGGGGTGTTTTACCCTAATTAATAATGTAGTTTTAAAAAATTAGATAAAAAAATAAATTCATAAAAACGACGACTGTTTCGCTTCGTCATACGTATCACTTCCTCCTGGCATCCTGTTTGCCTACCAAAATAATATACTCGTGCCGTTGCCCCCACACAGTGAACAGCAGTCTAGCTCTAAATTATACCATTTTGTATTGATTCGAGCATTATAATAAAACAGCGAACAATTAAGTCAAAGCCACATGACAAGTTATTGCATTTACAAGCGTGTGGCATCAGCTTCGTTTTTATTTTGAAGAACGATTCCGGAGCGGAAGTTAAACTTCCCGAGTCACCGTCTAATCAGCGGAACGTCACTTTCGTGCTTATTTAGCATCATTCCGAACTGTTTCAGAGTCCTTTAAACCCGTTTCATAATGGAGGGCTCCGTATCCAACGTGGAGGTGTGTAATTATGCTTATAGCGGCCAGTTCGAGAAGTTAAGGCAGTGCATATTGTCGGATAAAACGCTCGCCTGTAAAACGGACCAGGTAAAAAGTGCATGACACAGCAGTAACGGTGATGGCTCCGCGGGCACCTAGTGACCTCCATCTGTGACATGTTGTGCTTTCAGGACCATCGGACCGTCCTGCACTGGGCCTGTTCGGCTGGACACACAGACATCGTGGAGTTTGTGCTGGACATGGGAGCTGAAGTCAATCTGCAGGACGATGTAGGTTTAGGATCTGTCCACGCGGGGCACATTTGCTGAGTCATGCAGCAACCCCACTGCTGACTCCTCAGTCTTTAATATGTCTTCAGTCTTCTTCCACTTCTGTATGTTTTTTTTTATTTTTTTTGTCGTGTAACTACTATGACATTTTTTGTCCAATTCAAATTTCACATTGTTCAACTTATTCAGGACATCTCTGCGATTGCTTTTCATAATTCTAACATTTATCATTTTAAAAATATTAAGCTTTAGAAGCTAGTTCTGACAACCAGGGATTGGACCACCAAGGCCCCTTCTTATGCTGCCACCCAAACCACGCAGCACTGGGCCCCTACGACCCTTCCCCTTCCTGCAGGTGGGGGGCCCACAGGAAGGCATAGTCATAAGGGTCTTCTGAATCGCTCAGTCTGACCTGTCACCTACGACCTATTTGCCTTGGGAGACCCTAGCTCCTGACAGCATAACTCCTAGGATCACTGAGGCACCAAACCCCTCCGCCATGATAAGGTGGAGGTTCAAGGAGGGGTAGGCAATAACTGTTGACCCCATTTCCATTAAATTTTGTGTCAAGGAACTTTTGCTCCAACGCAGAGCCAACAAAGAACCCATGAATTTGTGGCACACATCCAGTTAAAAGAACAAATCCAGGAAGTTTTCTTGAACATGTGGCATTTTTTGACATTTTTTTTAATAAAACCACAGTGATGAATGCATGGATCTGGAAGAGATATTCATGAGGGGGCATCGGTGTACACTTTCAGTTTGAAATAAAAATGTAGATTTAGCAGAAGTACCTTTTTCTTGGGGCGGGGATTGTCTATTCCTCTTTTGTGCAGTAATAAATAGGGCCGGAGGCTTGATTCTACCACCAAAGCTAAGGGGAGGTGCATGGACAGGTTTGGTGATTTTTGGGGTGGGTCCACATCTGTTGGAACAGTGCATTGTGGGCAGTTCTAGTTAACATTATTAAAGTGTTACTGAATTGTAAAATGTGTTTACTGGTCTGTCAGTTAAATTGTATCACTCAGCACTGGTGATGAACATCTGCCGACATGTCCCAATGTGCATTTTCAAGGTGAAAACAGCACATGTTGCCGTGTCCTGTCTTAAAATCTTTTTAATTCTTCTGACCTCGGTGAGGTTGGAAAGATTTACACAAAAATAGCTTCAAACACTCTAGGATTAAACGGCCGCTTGTCAATCTAAGAACCACCTCATTCGTTCCCATGAGATGGTGCTTCAACTCTGTAAACCTGCTGACTGGAGGTGAAGTTTGAATCTGAAATGGGTTAAAGCGCCAACGACACAGACCGCAGAGTCCCAGTCAGCTGGGGAACTTCAGCACACTGTAGAATAATGCAAACGCTTTAAAGGAGACTGATTATTTTCATTTTTTGACCTTTAATGGAAAAACCAGTGAAAACTCGTCACGGTTGTGTGTCTGTGACTTTGTTTCCAGGCCTTGTGGAGCCCTCTGCACATCGCGGCGTCTGCGGGCAGAGAAGACATCGTGAGGCGTCTGATATCCAGAGGAGCTCAGCTGAACTCGGTGAATCAAAACGGATGCACGCCTCTTCACTACGCGGCCTCGAGAGACCGATACGAGGTGAGGCTCACAGCCACAGCCACTCGTGGCCTGAGCCAGAGCTGGTGTGGTTTATCGTGGAAACTGTATGCTCTCTTTCATAACATGAAATAAAAAGGGGGGGCTGATCGAAATCATAAAACCAGACCAAGAGAAGTGGAAGATCAGGGGTATCAGTTCCTTCTTTTACAATTTGTGAATAGGGTATGAGTCATATGAGTCATTACTTAGTGACTTATTTGGCAATGTATTTATAGTGTATAGGCCCCTTATTAGGGTTGGGGGACATGATGGGATGTAATAGGTTAGAAAAAGCCTTCACTGTAGATTTGAGAATAGAGTGGACTTAATTTGGAGATATTTGAACACTATTAATACTTGTAATCAATGAAATTTAAGTAATTAATGGTTACTATGTGTTCTCTCATCTGATCTGTTACCTGAAGTGAAAACTTTTACTGTGAGACTCTGTTTCCCACTTCTTGTTTGACGTACGATACCTGCAGAGATTCCAGTGGAAGTGAAAGTCTCATTTACTGTGAAACGTCAGTTTCATGTGCGTTTTTGTCCTTTCGATACCAGCAGTTATTTTTCCCTGAAGCCGCTGCTTTTGCAGTTAGTTGGAAGTAGTTTTCACGTGACCTAGCTCCTTCCTTTTTTTTTTTCTGTAGATTGCCCGGCTGTTGTTAGAAAACGGAGCAGACCCCAACGCCACAGACAAACAAGAGTCCACCCCCCTTCACAGAGCATCAGCCAAGGGCAACTACCGCCTCATCCAGCTGCTTCTCAGTCAGAGTGCCTCCACCAACATCCAGGACTGCCAGGGCAACACGCCGCTGTATGTTTTTCTGGGTTTGATACAAACATAAGACATTCTGAAATGAAAACATAGATTCAATTAGACAGACTAAGTAGACCTGAAACAAGCCATTTGGATCTTTGTGATGTCACACATATGCAGTGAGTGTCTTCAGTCCCGCCTGCAGGACTCACCAAAACCATCCTAGTGTCCTGGAATAATGCGCAGGATGTCTGTTTGACGGAATCCATGGCATAGACAGAAAATCACTGTGGACGGCGGAAGCTCATTTGCATTAAAAACAGAATCGACTGAAACGATCTGTTTGATGCAAGCACGAGTGCACGGACGTGGTAGAATTAAGCATCACCGCGGGGTCCTGAACTGACGTTTAAAAGACGTTCTAATCACATTTTAAGGGTTAAATTAAGTTGTTAAGAATCAAGAAAAATGCACAATTACCCATTTCGAAAAGTGTGTTTTAAGTCAAAGTACAAATTTAAACAAGTGTGTAAAACGTTTTCAGCTCTCCACGTCTTGCAACCACTCCTGCTGAATAATAACACCTTTCATAGTTTCACGGAAATCATGAGATTTTTTTTTTCATGAAAGTATCGGATTCATAATTGTTTGTCTCGTTGACCAGGCACCTGGCGTGTGACGAGGAGCGCGTGGAAGCGGCTAAGCTGCTGGTGGAATACGGGGCCAGCATCTACATCGAGAACAAAGAGGAGAAGACCCCCGTCCAGATAGCCAAGGGCGGACTGGGAAACATACTGCGCCGCATAGTGGAGGGATGATGCATTTACCGACGGACACGTTGTGTTTGCACAGTATCGCCAAATTCCCACAATGAGAGTTCTCCTCCCTGTTGATGATGGGGACACATTCGAGTGTGTGACAAGTGGAAGATGAAACGGTGTTAAAGAAAAGCTGCGATGCATCCTCCTCAGCTCATCAGGTGTGGCACATCTACTGTCCACATTTCTGATCAAAAACCCACTCCTGCACTATTTGCAGTCTATCTGCCACTGCAAACTATTTTCTATAACGTTAGAGTAGGTGTAAAAAGTTTGAAATAAAAACCATTGTACATTTAACAAATTGTGTTTGTTGTAATGGTGTGGACTTATGCATTTTATAGTTGTTTATTGACTCAACCAGACACATAAATGTCTTGGGAAAAGGATTCCGTTTATTTCCACAAAGAGGCACAACTGCTTTAATGTGCAAGCGCATGTATTATCCCAGCTCTTTAATAAACTTTATTTTTATAACGTGAGAACCATACACCTCTTCTTGAATCTCCACCTTATCATGGTGGAGGAGCTTGCGTGCCCGGGTGATCCTAGGAGTTATGTTGTTGCGGGCATTCTGCCCCTGGTAGGGTCTTCCAAGGCGAACTGGGCCTAGGTGACAGGTCAGACTAAAAGCAATTCAGAACACCCTGATGACGATGTCTTCCTGTGGAACCCCCACCTGCAGGAAGGGTCATAAGTGTCCAATGCTGTGTGGTTCGGGTGGCAGCCGAAGGCGCAGGTCTGGGTGGTCCGATCCCTGGTTACTAAAACTACCTCCAACTAGGAGGAGGCCCTGGAGGTACTATGTCTGTCAGCTGGCCTGGGGTCCTCTGCTTAGGCTGTTGCCCCGTGACCCGCACCAGGATACGCAGAATAGATGGATGGATAGACATCCATACACACCTTAGTTTACAGACATGACAATCACAAAACTTATGAAAAAGGATAAATAATTAAAGAGCAGTAACATGAAGAAATGGCAAAAGAGAGAACGAGAGTTATATTTCAATATGGCTTAAAAGTTATAAGGGTTTAAAAGTAAAAGCGCTTTCTTCGTGTTTGCTTTTGACCCTTTAACACACGTTTTGGAAAACTGCGGCTCTCATATGAGAAACCTACACATGTACTGTAATTATTCCGAGAACAAGTGAATTAATGTGCATGCAAATACTGCTTCTGTCTCTGGGTTTTCCTCGTTTTCCACAACGTCATCACGTAGGCGGCTGAGGTGCGCAGAACCAGATGCGCAGTAGTCGACACCGACCTTCTCGCTTCCTGAGAGCAAGGTATATGAAGTAAACGGAGCCGTTTAATGATTGGATTCCACCGTAGGCGGTGTCCACGCGAAGTCCGGTGGAAGGCAGAGGCTGAAGAGCTGGCTGTAAATCGTTTAAAGGTAATTATTAGTCCTGCCCGATCATTTTGAAGCCATTTTTGACGGTACCAAGTGACGCAGTTAAGCTAGCGTTCGAGATGAGCGCGAGCCAGCCAAGTCACAGTCCTTGTGAAGATCAAAGTCCACGACGCTGTGTTTACATCCCGCGAGCTGCTTGTTTCGTGCGTTGTCATAGTTTCCTGCCTGTTAAACTGCATCATCAGCGTTAATTCACAAACATTACGCGACGAAGCGGAGGGAACGTTGTAGAACGAGCCAGTCGTTAAAGTGCACGCGTTTTCAAAAGCGTGCGCGTGAGAGTGAGCTTTGACCCGCATTGACGGGGTCAAACAGCTCTGACCTGACGCCACAGCTGTTTAATGCTCGTCCCATTCGACGTGATCAGGGTTCGTTTGTTTTCTTGATAAATGACTTTTAACGCACTTCAAAGCTCGCGAGATAAAGTAGATGAGGGTTTATTACTCAGTAATGACAAACAGTGTAAACAGACATAGATGGGATTACTTGATGATGTTACACTGATAAGTAAACCGTACTAGCTGCATTAATATCATATGGAATAAAGGCTGCAGCTACACAGTTTAGAATGTAACGCGTGGACTTTAACCATGATGTAATAAGTGAGTGTTAGTAAAAATGTGAATCATGGAATTATAGCACCCTGCTGAAATATTCACAGCAGGACCGTGGCATGCTTTCTGTTGTGTGTTGCAGCATAAAGTGGCTTGATGGTAACACATAAGAAATTTCTTGGCTTTTTAACATATAACGTCATGCCTGCAGAACCTGCTTGTTCTTTGGTTTCGCACATGTTCTGTAATCACGAGGCGTGGGTTTTGGAACTCATTCCACCGGGATACACCCATTGCAGTGAACTGAGCGTGGATACTGTGTTTTTCTGGTTCTCATTCCTCACATGGGATATTCAGTGACTCCATGTGATCACAGCCTGGCTGCTTCGCTTAAAGGCACAGTGGTCTTTTATAAAAGACGTGGATCAGCTCTCTGGTGCCAAAGACAGAAATCTGGTTAAGCACAGTATTGACTCAATCTCAGTTCACTTTCCTCCTTCTGAAATATGTGGGGTTTTTTTTTTAAACATTTTTTATATGCGTTATATGTGTTTCGTTTTTAAATAGATGCAAATAGGTTACTTTTCCTAAATCTATTTTTATAGTTATTTTAAAATGGGATTTTTTTTCACAATTTTTTTCCCATAGGAGATGGAGAACTCAAACGGAATGTTTGGGACTAATGTGCCAAACTGTGTGGTTACCAGGTCATTGCCTTTGATGCCTTTGATCTCCACTGAATATAGTTCTTTACTACTATTCTATAACTTTTTTCAGCAAGTTCAACTTTTCAGTCAGCAAATCCCACGCAATCTCTTCACATATTCCATATTTCCTAGTTGTTTTCTGTTTTGTGTGTTTGATCTGCAGACATCCTGTCCATCAGACTTTATCCCATCATGTCGGATCAGTTGCGAGACAGCGACTTGGAAACGGACCGCCTTGTTTATTACTCCCTCATCAATAACCGTTTGGACTCCTTCCGAGACTCCAGCCTGGCACAGAAGGTTTCAGCAGAAAGACTGGCCCGAGCGGGATTCTACTTCACGGGCCACGCCGACTGTGTCCAGTGTTTCAGCTGCAGAAAGACGGTGGAAAACTGGTGTGTAGGAGACACACCTGTAGAGAGACATAAAGAGGTAATGTAGAGAGCATGTAGTCACACTAGCTTGATTTCTGTACAAATGCATAAAAACTTTAACTGCATTTTCAGAATGAATTTCAGAGAAATTCAATAAGAATTCAAATTAACACACTTTATTTTGCCAACACCCTCACAGACGTCTTTAATAATATGTAGATGCTATAGATATAATGTTACATGTTAAAATATTTGTTTTATGTTCAATTAATGCATGCAAAAATACATAAATATCTAAATCATATTATTTTGCCACAGGTTTCTCCATCGTGCACATTTCTCAGCTGCACGCACCGCACCGGGGTTAACCCAAATCCTGATGCCACATTATTCAATGGCTCTGCCTACAGTGAAGAAGAAGAAGACCTGCAATTCCGTTTGAGGACAGGCCAGGTGGTAGATGAGTCTACCTACCCTATGGTCCCTCACATGAAGAGTGAAGGAGCCCGTCTTCAAACCTTTGCTTCTTGGCCGCCCACCGTCCCAGTGAGACCCATCGATCTGGCTGAAGCCGGCCTCTACTACATGGGTGAAACCGACCGGGTGCAGTGTTTTTGCTGCGGGGGCATGTTAGCGGGCTGGGAGCCAGGAGACGACGCCTGGAGAGAACACAACAAACATTTTCCCCACTGCTTCTTCGTCCTGGGCCACGATGTAGGCAACATCCCATTCCTGGAGTCTATGGAGCAGGGGGGCAGTAGACAACACACAAACACTCATGTCTACATGGAGAGCTTTGAAGAGAGGCTTGGCAGCTTTACGGGAGTCCAGCACCCTGTTGAGCCCGAGAGGCTTGCCAGAGCTGGCTTCTACTACACAGGTATGGCATCGATGCCTGACCAAGGGCACAGCCTGGGGCAAAAAAACAGCATCGTTTTCAATTTTTAAGCTGTAAAGTTTCATAGGTTGTGTGTTTTTTGCAGGTACAGGAGACAGGGTGTTGTGTTTCTGCTGTGGTGGAGGTTTGAAAGGATGGCAGCCTGAAGAAGACCCCTGGGAAGAACATGCAAAGCACTACCCTGGGTAAGAACAGCTACGCTGCTGTGAAAAAGTATTTGCCCCGTCCTGATTCCTTATTTTTTTGTGTGTTTGTTTCTGTTCATCAAACAAATTTTAATATTAAACAAAGATAACCTGAGTAAATACAAAATGAGGATGATTCCATTTATTAAAGGAAAAAAAACAAATCTACCTGGCCCCATGTGAAATAAAAGTATTTGACCCCCAAACCTAATAACGGCAACAACTGCAGTCAAGGTCACCCTACAACATCTCAAGTGGGTTTAAGTCTGATTTGACTAGGCCAATTCAAAATGTTAATTGTGTGTTTACAACCATTCAGAGGTGGATTTGCTGACGTGTTTCAGGTCATTGTCCTGTGGCATAAACCAAGTGCACTTGATGTTGAGATCAAAAACTGACGCCCAGGTTTCCATCAATTACAGCAAGTCATCTGTGTCTTCAATTCAATTGCATTTGTAGCACCAATCATAATCCAAGATTACTTCCAGACACGTGAAGCAGCGAAGCAACCCCAGATCATCACCTACCACCACTGTGTTTGACTGTTGGTGCAGTGGGGTGCAAATGTTTAGGCACCCCTGCTGTTAATGTGAATAATGAAGCCAGGGGAAGATGAAATCATCAAACGCATGATGTTACAGATGACAAATTCACATTACATGTTAAAAAAAAAATAATAATAATAATCAGATTTTATTTTTGTCTTTTACATTTCCAAAATAACAGGAAAGGAAAAAAGGCCACAACAAAAGTTTGGGCACCCTGCATAGTTATTAATACCTCGTAGACGCACCTTTGTCCAGCATTACAGCTTGTAAATGCTTTTTGTAGCCAGCAAAGAGTCTTTCAGTTCTAGTTTGAGGGATTTTTGCACATTGTTCCTTACAAAAGTCTGCGCGTTTGAGGTCTATCAACAGATTTTCAATGATGTAATTTAGGTCAGGGGACTGTGAAGGCCATGGCAAAACCTTCAGCTTGCGCCTCTTGAGGGCCGTTCATTGTCGATTTTCAGGTGGGTTTTGTAGAAGCCATCCTTTTTTTTAAATGTCAGCTTTTACACAGGTGGTGTTAGGTTCGCTTCCAGAATTTGTTGGAATGTAATTGAACCCAATCCTCTACCTGTAAAAAACCCCCATGCAAACAGCTGGACAGGTGTTCTTTTCTTGAAGCTCTGTGCCCTTTCTTCTCCAAACGTACGATTGCTCATTCTGGCAAAAAAGTTCTGTTTTAAACTCATTGGTCCACAGGATTTGTCTCCAAAATGCATCAGGCTTGTTCAGATGTTCATTTGCAAACTTTGGATGCTGAGTTTTGTGGTGAAGACGCAGGAGAGGTTTTCTTCTGATGACTTTTTCATGAAGACCATATTTGTACAGGTATCTTAACAGTTGAACAGTGGACCACAACTCCAGTGTCTGCCAGATCTTGCTGGAGGACTCTTGCAGTCAAACAGGCATTCTGACGTGCTTTTCTAGCAATCCTACGACCTGTTCTCTCTGATAGATGCCATTTTAGCCCAGTCTCTTTCTTACTGTTGAATCGTGAACACTGACCTTAACTGAGGTAAGTGCGACCTGCAGTTCTTTAGATGTTCTGGGTTCTTTGGTGACCTCCCAGAAGAAGTCATTGGTGTGCTTTTGGAGTAATTTTGGACAGTTGGCCACTCCTGGGAAGGTTCACCACTGTTCCAAGTCTTCTGTATTTGTGGGCATGGTTCACTGGAGTCCCGAAGCCTGAGAAATGGCTTTGCAACCCTCTTCAGACTTATAGATATTTTTCTCATGTGTTATTGAATTTCTTGAGTTTGCAGCGTGATGTGTTGTTGTTTGAGATCTTTTACTTCACTTCATATTTTCTCTTAATCAATGAAAGCATTATTAAAAAACTGCATTTCGTATTTACTTGGGTTAGCTTTATCTAATATTAAAAAATGCAAAAAAAAAAAAAAAGCTCACAGCCGTGCAGGACAGCCTCCTGTAAAACACGTAGTTTAATTTATAATGTAAACATTGTGTGGTTTGCTATGTTTTAATTAAAACTAGTAACAGACTTTTTTTTTTTTTTTTTTTGAACAGATGCCGCTTCTTGTTGGAGGAAAAAGGCCAAGAATTTGTCAACAATATTCAGCTGCAAGACCCTCAAGGAAACAGAGCTGTAAGTTTATCCTTATGCATAGGCTGATAGCAAAACCCATCATGAAATATTAAATCCAGATTCTCTTTATGAGGATAAGGGCTCAGCAAATGCTTCTTTTTAACCTTTTATGTTGTGGGTCAAATCGACCTGTTTCATTATGTAAACATCTTTTGATCCTGAATAGAAGAGATGTCTTGCGTTAATTTATCAATATCACTTCATAAAGGAACAAAATTCAAAATGTACAACAAAATAAAAAAGAAAATATTACATACACGCATATACATAGATTTGCAACTAAACACATGTACATAAATGCACCTATACCTAAAATTTAAACAGTTCTAAAGTCATACTACATTTTAAAATACTTATTATGCAAATTGCACTGGAAACAAGTTTGTAACTGTTGTTTTTTTCACAGGCAACGAGCCACCAGAATGGATTTTCAGGAGCTAGAAACGGTAAATAGAGCTGTTTTTACTGAGAAGACCCATGTTTTCTAGGCATGACTTTAAACTTAGCTTTGGCATAGTAATACCACGGTGTATGTGTTGGTCTACAGAGGTGCTGTGTTCGGCCGTGGCTCAGAAGGCCATAGAGGTGGGTCTCGAGCCCAGCACGGTGGAGAGGACCATGCTGGAGAAAATCAGCAGGACAGGTTCGGGCTACTCCAACGTGGAAGAACTGATGGAGAATTGCTTCAGCAAGACGCCAGAAGAGAGCGGCGCTTCCGTGTATGAGGAGAAAGGTACTTAAACACCAGCTAATCTGAATCGAAGCGTAAATAATGACTACAGTTAAGTATGTGACAAAACGCAATTTTATTTTCATATTTTTATCCTTTCCAGAAGACCCGCTGGAGAAACTACGGAAGCTGCAGAAGGAAAAACTGTGCAAAGTTTGCATGGACAGAGATATCTGTATGGTGTTTATCCCGTGTGGTCACCTGGTCACGTGTAAGGAATGTTCGGAGTCGCTCATCAAGTGCCCCATCTGCTGCGCCGCCATAATGCAAAAGGTCAAGACCTATAACACTTAAAGGGAATAAACAGACTCGCACCAAATTTCAAAGCTGCTTTTTCAGTCTGTTTATTATGTATTCATAACTTAATTGTAGATACACTGTAATATATTTAAATACTATGTTATTTGTGTGGAAAATGAATGGCTGTAAAAATATAAAACACTATTTTTACAATCACTTAGAAATGTAAATAGCTGGTAATGTTTGTTTGCCATCGACCGATACTGACACCTATAAATAAACTGTAAAAGATAAAATCCACTCTTACAATGTTTTTTGAAGCCAAAGGTGCCTTTTAGGTTCATAAACTTGTTTTTTTTTTAATTATTTTGGACTTCATGCACACAGCAACAGAACTGGATATTCAAGGCAATATGTGGCCAGTTTATATTATTTACCCCATGTGTCTTTTTGACTTAATTTCATGTTTTGTGCTTTGTGAAGAAGGGGAACGCCTGCACACTCACCCTGTCCATGCTTCCACGTTTGCACCACTTGTACTGTGTGTAACTCCTTCTGTTTTACTTCTTCTCATTAGTTGCTGCTTTGTATTTAGTGTGTTGTACTGATCACATGGTCTGAATGTAAATCAGCAAATTCAGAATGGCTTTGCAATGTATTCAACAAAATCAATTGTAGTTAGGGTCTGTGGTTAATCAGAGTGGTGTGCAATGATCTTACATTCCATTATTCAACCTGGTTGAGTGAATAAATTTTACTAATGGTACTTGGTGTGATCTTTTTATTTTTTAACTATCACGGGTGCGTCTTACTTGCTGAATGTCGTCACCCATCAACATGATTAATGGTATCGGTCATGTTCTGCTTCTGGTGTGGGTCACAGGGGCAGCAGCCTAAGCGGGGAAGCCCAGACTTCCCTCTCCCCAGCCACCTCCTGCAGCTCCTCTGGGGGGTCCCCCTGGCATTCCCAGCCAATTGACATAGTCCCTCCAGCGTGTCCTGAATGCCCTAGGGCCTCCTCCCAGTTGGAGCTGGTTTTGGCCCTGGACCCTTGTGACCCTTCCTGCAGGTGGTGGGCCCACAGGAGGACATACTGCAGTCCTAAGGGTCTTCTGAATCACTAGTCTGACCTGTCAGACCCTACCAGGGGAGAATTGCCCCTGACAACATAGCTGCTAGGATCACTCAGGCCCCTCTACCATGACAAGGTGGCGATTCAAGGATGACGATTAGTAGGTGATTAATAGTAATGTGTGTTCAATTCCAGAAAATTATTTTTTAATATGGCGGTGACAGTTTCAGAAATAGTGCGAAAGTTTCTCTTCCAATGAACGTGAGCCTCGTGTTTTGTATCTCGTCTAGTCAGCAGACTGTATGGAGATTACGGCTGACGGGCTGGATTTTGAGATAACGCTGATGTCTGGCACTTTGAAACGGAGCACGGTACATCAGCAGCCGGTGTGTAGTACCCCAAAGCAGCCGCTAGATGTCACATCATCCGCGGAATATCTTCTCCGGGGCTCGTTGCGGCCGCTAGGTGGTAGCTCTGCACCAGGATTTCCTCCTCCCAGGTCGTCGAAACAACAAACCGAACTACGGAGCAAGCGGGGTGAGAGAACGTCCGAAACCGCCTCTGACCGCGACTTTTAAACTCTTTTTAGCGAATTGCGCCGGGATTCAGAGGGAGGGCGTAAAAGACTGATAGAAGTTACGAATCGGCCGCTGCTACATTTCACAATAAGGTAAGTTAGCTGTAAAATGGCGGAGAGCTATCTGGAAGTTAGTTGAATTGTATTTTGCTAGCGCGGCTAGCCGTGGACGAGCCGAGAGCGCGGATGTCTGCTCCAGCCAAGTCGCTCCGCTAGCTCGCGGTTCACGGCTACTCCGGCAGTTAGCAGGCTAAGGAACTGCATTTTGGACACAGCAGAACAAATTGTTCGGCTCACAACCGAAAGGCGCCTTTTATTGTTTCAGGCGAGTTAGTTGCACTTTATATATTAGTAAACAAAGTGTTTGTTGCTTATGCAATACGGTGCTGGAACTCCCGAGGCAAGATGGAGGACGCAAGGACGTGATGTTTTTTTAGGCAACGTTAGCGGTAGCTGTTAGCGAGCTAACTAGTGATACTTATTATTTGCTTGATATTTTAACTCTGTGTATTATGGATTTTGGCGTTTTCTTGGGCTAAGCGCTGGGTACGGTGTGTAAATAAACAGCAGTTATTGTATTCGGGCACGTTAAGTTGGTGACAAACGTTATTGTTGAGCGTTACTAGCTAGCATTAGCTTGCGCTAGTACAGTAGGGCTTGCGTTGTTTTGTTATTAAGACTCCGACGGGGATCGCGTTAGTGTACGCGCGCGTGCGTCTCACACACGGACGCGGTGCGGTTCACGCCACGTTCAGACATTTAATTCGGAAAGTCGTAGCTCGGTTGCACGCGGTCTTTGAGGTTTTCTGTAATCGTTTGCAACTATGCCGTTGTGGAGAAAATCACCAGTTTGCTCGGCTAGTGGCGCTAGCACCAGCAGCGCACCGTTGTCAATTTTGACAGGAGCCGAGGAAGAGTGGAACCGCGTCGGGGTTCTTGGAGGGAACCGAGCCGCTCGTTTGTGGCATGGATGACCTACCGGGAACCGACACACGGATGCTCTAGAATTCGGTTTTGTATAAGAGGGACTCGTCTGGCTTCCCGGTAAGAAGTTTATGAGATACGCTGACCAATTTGGCGCCACTTTTTCAGTCAACACCCATAGAATCCCGTGTAGGAAATGAGCACGTCTGCAGCCCGATCAAACAATACGAACCCGGGAAGGCGAGTCATGCCACACATGTTGATTTTGCATCATCATACACTGACTGCGATCCGTTATTTTTAAGTGCGTTATGGATTTATTTTTTTATGAATAACTGCGCGACAAGATTTAAACGTTTTGCATGCCGGTCTTTTGCGGGACATGGTGAGGTTTTGTTTTAACGTTTAATCACATGTATTCTGAACTAAAATTTGAGCTTCGGTAACTGTAGGCAGAGACACTTGCTTGTCATCTCTTGTAAAGTGGAGTGGGACCGAAAGGCGTACGTAGATGGGTGGAGTTTATCTTTTGCCTTCTGAAGAAAACATAGTTCTCATAGGATCATTCCACTCCGTTTCCGACTGCTTATATACCGTTTACACGAGAAGGAAGCAGCTACATTTCAAAAGTTACTTGTCCTCTCTCTTTTGATGCCTGTGCCACTGATATACACATCAAAACCATGCAATAGTTTCTCTGTGGCCTGCGGTATCTTGTTGATGTTGATACCGTCTCCTGATTGGCTGAGATGCGTGTGGGGCGTATAGGGCAGTGCCATATATGGCCATTGAGGAAGACACCGATTCTGCCCTGTGTGACGTTGTCTGTAAACCAGGGGAAACGGAGAAAGGGAGGGAGCCAATGGCTGGGCGGCTCCGTGTGACAGGAGCGTTTGTGTCCGCCCCCGTTACCATGTGAAACTGTTTTTTTTTTTTTTCTCTGAATAGCATCAAAGAAACACTTACTAGCAGATTTGATTAATGTGGACATATATGCATCTGCTTTTATTACACGCTGTGCCATGCGTGTTTAGCTAAGTTTCCTTCTTTCCCATTCTAGGTCACATGCAACTTCTCCTAACCTGTATTTACTGAGGATCTGAAACCAGTCATAAGTTGAAGTTACCCAGAAGATGTTACAGAAATGATAGCAGCACCAGAAATACCATCCGAGTTCGCCTATACTCAGTAAGTGCTGTTTCTCAGTGTATTTGTCGTCAGGGTCGAGGTGCGTGTGTTTTTCATTTCTGATATCTTTTTGCCCATCAGGGACACAGACACCCGATTCTCCTCAGACACAGATTTCTCTGAGGATCCTGATGGTAGGAGTGGGATCTCAGCTAAAGGAAAGGTAGAGGAAGCTGAAATTAATCTTTCCTCAGTTTGTGTCATGCTGTCCTGTCAGATAACACATGTATTGCTTTTTGCAGTCATAACTATTTGTGACCTGTATAAAAAACACAACTGTGGTTCTTTCAGTCCGCTGTATGTTTCCTTCAGTTCTCAGAACAGCACTATCTTTTTTTTTTTTAATTTTATTTTTTTTCCTAGGGTGGTAAAAAGGGGAAGAAGGCTCCAGGGGAAAAAGGCAAAGGAGGAAAGGGAGCAGGCCGAATAAATGGCCACCATCAGGAGAATGGCATGGAAAACATGATGCTGTTTGAGGTGGTGAAGCTGGGCAGGAGTGCAATGCAGGTAAGAAAGGCAGTATGTTTACCAAAGTACAAAAACAAGTTGTTTCACTCAAAAATACACCAACAAATGGCATTTCCCCCTTGTAGTCTGTTGTGGACGACTGGATTGAGTCCTATAAACACGACAGAGATGTTGCACTACTAGACCTCATAAATTTCTTCATCCAGTGCTCAGGATGTAAAGGTACAGAGATGTCAATCATAAAGAAAATGTTTGTGTGTCCCATTTTATTGTTATGTTCTTTCTGAGTTTGTAATTTGACGATGTACCTCCTGCGTGTGTTCACTCCTTCTGTGTCTGTCAGGTGTGGTCAGTGGAGAAATGTTCCGCAACATGCAGAACTCTGAGATCATCCGACGAATGACAGAGGAATTTGATGAGGTAACGCCACTTTGTCCACTGTAATTGTAACCATACTAACTAAACCTTCCAGTTGTCTTTGCACTTACGGTAATTCTCACCTCTTTCCGTTTACAGGACAGTGGTGACTACCCTCTAACTATAGCAGGGCCTCAGTGGAAAAAGTTCAAATCAAGCTTTTGTGAATTTATTTCGGTGCTTGTGCGCCAATGTCAATACAGTATCATCTATGATGAGTACATGATGGACACAGTCATCTCCCTTCTCACTGGACTATCAGACTCCCAAGTCCGAGCCTTCAGACACACCTCAACACTGGCAGGCAAGATAAATTGCAGTGTTTTTCTGCAAGACTACAAGGTTGCTGAGCTATGTTTGAAAAGCAGACAGGATTGCTCAAGGGCTTATTCACTAAATTTGCAGCTGGACAGCTGGAAGAAAACTGTACGTCAGATTTAAATCATTGTTTAGTTGGTGTGGTTTAAGGTCATGCTGCTAGTGGCCATTTCACAAAATAAATACTGGCTTGTTAAAGTGATTGTTTCTGTAGGGTTACAACAAATCGGCATTGTGATGTGTGGGGTGTATGGAACATGTACCTGTGCTTTTTCAGTACAAGTGTCTTTGTCTGGGTGGAAAATGTAGCACTGACATTTTTATTTTGGTGCTAGTTTAAATTGCACTATAACCAAACACATTGTTGCAGGTCAGATAAAGTTACAGACATTTAATGCATTAGAATGATTCCAGGTTGGGTTTTCATTCATCGCTCTTGCCCGTGTTGTTGGCAGCCATGAAGCTGATGACAGCCCTGGTGAATGTAGCTCTAAACCTGAGCATCAACATGGACAACACCCAGCGCCAGTATGAGGCAGAGAGGAATAAAATGGTGGCCAAAAGGGCCAACGACAGACTGGAGCTGCTCTTGCAGAAACGCAAAGAGGTAGAGTGGCCACTTTAAATTTCTGGAGATGCGTCAGCGTAGGACATGAATTTGTGTTGCGTGATGTTGTTAGGTATTCTCTGAACAAGAGAATTTGTTGCTCTACAAGTGGGAGAAGCCACCAGACTACTGTACTAGATCAGCACGTATCCTTCATCACTTGTGTTCATCTGTCTTTTATAAAAGTCATTGACGGATTAAATTGTCACACTCAAAAATTGCTATTTATGATGGCTCAGGGTGTATGTTTAAAAAAAAAAAAGAAATGAGTGAACCATTCTGTTAACAAGTGGTAATTTTAAATTACAATTTTTGTTTTAGTATAAAAGCCTAGTACAGTCAACATTCAGAGTAATTGGACTGGAGATCAGAGATGGAAAATCTTTACATTTTTGTTGAGCACCAGCTGCAGTGTGTGTGTGTGTGTGTGTGTGTGTGAGAGAGAGAGAAATGACTGTCAAGTGGTTTCTCCCAACTCCCATCCCCTCCCATGTGTCTCTTGTCTGGTACTTAGGCTGATGACACAATATGAAAGTCCCC
>JAQQAE010000560.1:0-32038 GCA_029823295.1 Pseudamia nigra
CACCTCGCCTCCTCTCCTCTGCAGGCCCTCACCCCTCACTCTCTCTCTGTCTCTTTTCAGGGCTTTTGTTTGCCCTCTGCCACTGTCCTTTCACCGACTTGGCCCTGATTTGCCCCTTGTGCTCGATTGCACTATTATACCGAGACAAGATAGCACAAAATATCCAAACATGTCTGCGATTCTTTTGTTCTGCTCTGACTTGCTTTGAGTTCAGCTCTGAAAGACTTTAGGAAAGTGATTTCATTACCTGGGGATTAACGGTTCTAACAGATCATGGGTAGACGTACTGTATGATTTTTTAAGGTTGTGCATAGTGGTCAATTAGTTATTCAGCCACTAAAATAAGTCATCCTTTAAAGTTTGATTCCAGCTTTAAATTAGCAAGTTGCAAGTAACAATTATTGCCATTGTTGATGAATGACTCGAGTTGTTTGCAATTAACATGGTTGTTTTGACCATGAAAAAAAAAAAAAAAACAGAAGAGTGGTGAAAAGTTCAAGTACCAAAATGTAATATAGAAGAATATTTTCTAACCTAAGAAGCTGGAATTAGGAGACGTTTTATTTCTTTCTCTTTAAAAATGACTAAAATTGTGAATCATTTATTGGATATTCATTTATATGAATCAATTTTGTGGAGTTTATGTCCTTTAAGAAGATAAAAATCACACTTTGGGGTTTTGTTAATTGGGACTTTTATCAAACTAAGTTCTTTTTTTAAATTTTTAGATGCTATTTATGAAATTGTAAAGAAAAGCTTAAGAAAAATTGAGGTGCAACTGAGCAAAGAAGTAAAAGTGTTAATTGTTGTGAAGTGTTTTCTTAGGTGTTAGGTTTTCATCAGACAGGAGTGAGAGCGAAAACTGTTTAAACTCTTTTAGACAGAAACAATGGCAGACAAAAGGTCACCATCAGAATCCGTTACCTTTGGCCGTAGCCACAAGGCAGCGACCTAGCTTCCACCGTAATGGCCTCCCACACGCACACACATACACAGTGAGGCTCCTGCCTCCCTTTCTTCCTCGAAGCCATCCAGGTGATCCGCTTGGCTCACATTCATGAGACAGGGAGCGAGCGCAAGCAGTTATCGTCCAATAGGGAGAATGTCCTGGCTCATTATCGGCGTAGGAGGCCAAGCGTGTCACCTGGAGCTAAGCCTCGACACTCGACTAAAAAGTCAGCCGGGGTTAGCGTAAGAGCACTAACGTGGGTGTTAGTCATTTTCCCTGCAGCGATCACCTCCACCGTTCGCCTGCTGAGCAGAAGGAGCTCTTTCTATTTCTCTCTGGCTGTGAGAGTTGAGCAGGAAAGGGTTTTTAGGGCAGCCTCCTCTGGGTCATGGACAGCTACTTTGGGATTGCTAAATAAACCTGATTATACCTGTTAGCCTTGCAAAGTGGTTTTCCAAGGCAGAGCACAGGTGCATCACCTCTGAACTTGAATTTCACAGCTGTAGAAAGAAGGGATTAAACTTAGAATACAGTGCAAGTGTTCCACATGTTCAGCGGAGTTAGCTAAAATGAACATCCACCAGCTGCGGTTAGAGTCATCTATGTTTGAACAGGTGTAGCTTAGGTGATGTTTTAGTCATATTTTAAACAGAAAATAGAAGATTCACTCTTTCAAATTAATTCATTCTTTTAATAATTTTGTTCAAAGGATGTTAAAATGTTAATGAACACTGTTTCAAGCAAGCTGTCAACTTTGTCTAGCTTTGCAAACTATGACTAAGGATAATGTTCAGCTATTACTTCAGCAAATCCAAGCACGAAAAAAGAAATGATCACTGTAAACTCTGGCATCTACAAAGTCTACACTTCTAAACTCAAGCTAATTTTCTAGGTTGTTATTTACAGTCTGACACTCTTTCCATGTATACGTAGCATACATATAAAGTTTTTTGCATGGGGTCAACATCAAAGGCACAAGGCGGTGGCGGTGGCCCTATTCCTCCGAGTGACCATGTGTGTCTTTGAATGCAGCACGTGGTCCAACAACTGTTGTCAAAAGCTTACACAAAGTGAGTTATCTTGGGTTTTTTGTAGGAGTTGATTATGACTCCGACATTAAAGGCGTGTTTGATCACTGGGGCCATTCGTTCAGTGTCAAACCTGACGCTTTGTAAATACAATCATATTAGATTTGGAGTTTGTTTCCCGGCAGTAAATTAATTCCACTGGCTTCTCAGTATCTGCAGAATACAACTGTCACCGCTGAAGTATTGCCTGTGCCATTGTTCTTTTTCTTCTTTATTTATCTTCATCAAAGAAATGATGAGACTTTAATAAGACTCTCTCCCCTGCTCTCTGCTTCTCTCTCAGGCTGTCACTGCTGATGCTTCTAGCCATCCTAATCAATATACAATATTTCTCTTCTGTCTGTACTTTTTGTGAGTGACAGAATAATGCCAGGACTCTGAAAGGGTTATGTCAGATAGTTTAAAACCCAATATTAAACAAGAATTGCGCTGTTACATGTGTCATTTTAATTATCTTCAAAACTCAAGTTAAAGACGCTCCCTTTATTTACCTTAAATGGCGGGAGAAATAAAAAAAGTACAAAAGCGAACAGGTAGCAACAGTTTGTAAAGCCATAATTGCTCTTGTCGAAGATGACACTTAAGGTAAGAAAAATAGAGTTGAGGAGAGGCATTTGAGGAGTAAACATTATCTTTTCTTTGTCTTTCTCTCTGCTCAGCGACACAAAAGCCTGATTAAGAGCGAGGCTCGGGCGGCAAAATAACTGCCTGCAAAATATTAGTAGGTTAGAATTACTTTGTTGCATGACACAATACCAATAGATGCTTCATGTTCAGTGAGGGAGAGGCTCTTGTCAGTCGGTGGCACCTAAACAATGGCAGCTTTTCTTGACGTTAATACGAACGCATTTGACTTGACAAGCACCCCACTGTCATTTTGCCTTCTTGGAGGTATATGCGGAGGAGACAGCTGACGTTCGAAGAAGATTGCATCTTACAGTAGCTTTCAGCAGACAAGTTTGACGCCCCCATCTTTAAATTTGTTCAGAAACTTTAAGACAAGATGTCGTGAGAAAAAAAAAGACAGAAAATAGTTCAAAAATAAAATATTTCACACTAAAAGTTTGTTGTTTAAAGATTCTCCCATCTGCTTTGTGGCACGCTCAATGTATTGAAGTCAAGACAGTGTGCAGTTCTGCAATGGACATGTTGCGAAACAAAAAGAAGCTCCCGCGCCCCTTTTATTGGGGAAGAATAAGTCCTTTAAAAGCTGTCCAGCCTTAGATAATTTCATTCAGCCAGCCCCCACTCCGTCCATCATTGAATCTGCATCCTGAGATCAGGTTCACAGCAACGGGTTGATAGCTTCCCAAGCCTCTTGGCCTTTTGTTCTACCGAGCCCCACATTGCGCCCCCCACCCCCACTCTGAAAGTTAGGGGACAGAGAGCTGATGGAACACTACAAAGAAAAGTTCAAAACCTCGGGGTGACAGGGCACAGAGAGGTGGATTCCAGAATTATTGTTTTATTGTTGTGTTAAGCGGCATCGATCTAAGAGACGTCAATCTAAATTTGACAGTCGTTAAACGGTCCTCAAGGAATTTTAGCAATCATATAGACAATTAAAGTTTACAGGTGAAGACATTCTCCTACAAACAGTGCAATTTTGAAGAAAAGCAAACTATTAATTGTACCAAGGTAGATGAGGACCACCCAGAATTCCTAACGTCTCTTTCCACTCCTGGTCTCCAGCCTCAGTTGCCTTTTTTGTCATCTCCAAGGAGCATTACTGAGTCTGAACTTGCCTAAACCCTTGTGATCACACCTCTTGAAAAGGTTTTGTTTCCTTCGTCGATTGGTATTCGTGGCAGGTCACTGCACTCCCACTCCCCACCTCCTCCTCCTCCCTGTCCCCCCGTCTTTCCACCCCTCACTCTCCTCCCCCTACCTCTCCTCCCACGTTTGAAAGCCCTGTTTTCATTTTAATTTGCACCTGTTGTGCAGTTGTTCACTGAAGGCAAGTGCAGGCCAGTCAATCGCACGGAGACGTGTTAGGAGGAGATGTGTGCAGGCTTATCTTTTGATACGTATAATGTCCCCATGCATGAACTTCATTGAGCTCTCGATTCTGAAAAAGAAGCATAGACACCTTGAGCCCTCTGCTTATAAAATATAGCAAAAACCTACCTTAACAAAGCTTTTTTGATTCCTGAAATGGTCAGACATTTAGCATATTTTACACTATTTACGTACAAATATAAGAGGCATTGTGTCATCTCAGAGCTATTAGATATAAATCTGTTGATTTTCACTAAAGACTTTGCTGACTTATGGGCTTTCTGCAGCTTTTTTATTGCTCTGAGACATAAATTCAGCTTAAGCACATAAAAAGCCTCCACCTCTTTACCACTGGTCCCTTCAAGTTGGGGCCCTCCCATGATTGGCTCTCACCACAGAACATTCTTGTACAAGCTGCCAATGAGGTGTGTCCCTTATGTGATGCCATGTTTCTGGCTTGCCTAACGCTCCATCTGCACTCCACCAATAAGTCTTCTGACGTCCTTGTGTGCCACGGTTTACGCTGTGGCGAGTAGATGCTGAGAACCTGCCGATGGCAGTGACTAATTTGCACGCGAGCCACCTTTGATTGAGTTCACAGCCCTTATTTACAGGCCGTCTATTTTAAGAAAAGCAGGCATATGCCTGAGACCTGAGTGTTGTGGAAGCAGGCGGGCCCTGCTAGTGCTGCTTGTGTGTGTGAGGGTGTATGGCAGTGTACCTCCCTGCATATGTGCTCAAGTCTCTGTCGTGTCTCTACGTTCCTATATGTTTTGAAAAATTATACATTTACATTCATGGTTCACTAGAGATGCAAATGTGAAGACATCTGATGTGTACACACAACGAATAATCTTAATGACTATAGGTTAATCCTTTTGTATGCATAGCAACAACATTTGTAATATTGTACGTGCTATGCAGAGCATCTCAAACGTGATGACTATGCCTCAGAGAAGAGCCTTCCTGAAAGGTGCAGCTCGTTGGCATCCGAGGCATGTGAGCATGACTGAAAATTAGTGGCTATTTTGGCCTGCATCTCCCCGACAGCTGTCTGCCCACCGCTGAGGTTCAGTCACAGATTCCAGTCGTGGATGCTGTAATTGGGGTGTAACCCACAAAAAAAAAAGAAAAAAAGGAAATGAAAAGAAGTGCCCATCCCTTGGACAGAGCAGTGATATGGGATGACCTTTTTAAACTGGGAATAAACCTCAATTTCCAAAACAGCAAGCAATCCCATTTCACATTCCTCCGTCATTTATGTTTAAAGTTTAATCACTTAGCTGACACTTTTGTGTATGTTCCAACGTGGTATAAAGCAAAGTTCCTTGATCAATGAAACTGAAAGTCAGTATGTTGACAGCAAAAAATTTACAGGCCTGTGTACAACCCCCATAAAGGCAAAAAATGTGAAACTTGAAGACATACTTATTAAATTCAAAAGTAAATATGTTTGTAACTGACCACAAGAAGTCCAGCCAGTTTCCTCGTCCACCCCTTGGTCACGTATACGTCATCACCCTAAGCTCAGCTGTACTGACCGGACTCGTTCCTCCTCTCTTGTCTTTCTTTTCTGTCGCAGCACTGAACTATGAGAATGTAGTGGAGACTGGCTCAGAGACAGAGGAAGAGGACAAGCTGCCGGTCTCCGAGGAAGACCCCCTGATCAATGGCACCGGCAGCCCTGCAAGCCTAACTAATCCAGAGACCTCACCACGCGCCGAGAGCCACGGCCTGCTGGGCAAGGAGGAGGACGACGATGAGATGCGGGACAGCGGTGTGGAACACATCTGGCCTGACAACGACATGCTGAGCGCCTCGGTGGACGGTACTGGTAAGTGTCACAATCCACAGAGACAGATTTTGGTTGACTTTGAGTTGAAGTGAAGAGCAACAGAATTCCAAAGCAGACATTGGCTAGCCATCAAACTGATGATTCCTTTACTGTTTTATATTTCCTTTGAGTTTTAGTCACTTTTTTGGCCAGAAGTCTTGCGGCTTCTCCTATTTAGGTTTAGCTAAACCATTAAGATCATTTCTGCATCCAAGAAATGTTTTTCAACCCAAACCTGCAATCTGTCATTTTGAACGACAAAAAGGACATAGAGAACTGTAATAAAACTAGTTATTAGAGAAACATGACATTCATGCACAACTTTCCATGTAATGATCCACTGAAGTTTAAGGTATTCAGCATTAACATAATGAAGAGTGAGGGGGTGGGGGTTAGTGTCAACCGTAAAATACAGTTTTGCAAAGGTTTTAGTGCTCAATTATGGCGATTGAACATTGAGTATTAAGTTAGTGATTTCAATAATAACTATCAGGTAGAGATGCTGGCTGTTGATGACAAAAGAAGCAAGTAACTGAGGAAACTGTAATCCTAACTGAAGCCCTACATTAAAGTGGCACCAAAACTTTTTTGCCTTCTTTACCTGATGCCAGGTGAGTTGTCAATCATGAAACCTCATCACTGAGCCTGACTTTCCTGATACTTTCTCACAAATGTGTACACATCCTGCCTCTCGTGCTTTGTCTTATGCCCTAAACCCCACCCATCTGGTGCCCGAGTAGACTTAAACAAACCCCACAAAGCATTCAGCAAACACTGCTTGAGCCAGGTCTGACGGCGGAGACCCAACGATGCTCCCTCAGCAGACACACACGATAAACAGTTTCTTTGCGAGTGACGGAGACCATTTGGTTCCCGCTTAGACAAAGTCTTTGTTTTGAGCCAAACAGCAAAAGAATATTTACAGCAATGTATAACCTTCAGAATGAGCCTGGAAGCTGCAGGAAATGAAAAGTATGAAGAGGTGAGAGTGTGGATGATGTGATTCACTGTTTCAAGACATGAGGGGTTACTTTTACTCAAAGTGTATCAGTGCTGAAGCATTCCAACAGACTCCAACTGTGACTGATGCCATGTAATACCTCTTCTCAAACAAGCTGCTTAATCCCAGGCAGGTTCTACCTTCCCAAACTTGATCGACTTATCGTCTTTTGTTGAGCAACTCCGATTGCAGGGGCCCCAGTCACGGATGCTTGAAAGATAAATACTTTTAATTAGGGGGCAGGGTATAATCATTAAAGGAAGCCAGACTGCTGCAAAAAGTCATTAACAATCTTAAATGAAATTTTTATTTTTATGATAGCCATTTACATGTATAATAAGAGTCAATGATTCTTGGAAGCATGTGACAGGAACAGAGTATGGCGAGAAGTCATGTAAGACAGGCCATTTAAATGAGCTGGGCTTCACTATTCATTTCTGCTAATGAACTAGCTGTGCACAGTGCCGAAAAACGGAGGAACATTCAGCAGTCTTAAATTTTAATATGGGGGAAAATTGCACATTTATTAGGGATGAAAAAAAAACTTAGCGGGAATCAACATTCTCCTAAATAACAGATCGTATTGGCTGTTTAAGGGAAGAGGGGGGTAGAGAAGATGGTTTGGTAAATAAATCAAGATAAAGGATAAACAAGCTGTCGTTGCATACGGTAATTGTTTATTTGATAAAGACCCGCGGTGCCATAATGTCTGTAATTCAACTATGTTGCAATTCCCAGATAATATGCTTCTTGTGTGATAAAGTGTCTGACATATTTCGGAGAGCAAGTCAAGTTCATTAGAGCATTTGGGAGTCTCTTTCCCAATCTTGCGGGTGCTGTGTTTCCCAGCCTGCTTTTTTTTTCCTTCGGTGCCTAAGTGTCTACAGTGATACCTCAGCACATAACTTAGGCCTGAGATAAGTTAGCACCCCACCCCACAACCCCCCCCGTCCTCCTTCTTGCTCAGAATGATTTGGTCCTCACTCCCCTATCAAGAGGTCTTACACAGGTCTTGGAACGGTGAGGGAATGTAAGCAGCTCCAGGTCGTAAAAACTGTAAACGTGTGAACAAAAAAACAAAGATGACACTAAGAATTCATGTAATGTGTAGTGATGGGTATATGAAGAACAAAATGGTCCCGCGGGACATGACATCTGCATGTAAATGGGAGAAAAACAAAGTTTTATCGTCCAGCCTCTTCTGATTTCAGGGCACAATCAGAGTCTTGTGTCTGGCGTTGTCCTTGACATTCCTTCATCCCACAGTGAGGCTGGACGCGATGTGCTGGAAAGCATGACATCATTATCACTGACAGACATTTTCAAATAAATCACCTGCGTTCTCCCTATGCCCTTTTTAAAACTCTTCTCGAGGGCGTCAGGAGGATTTCTGGCTTAACACATTCGACGGAATCCCACGTTATGTCGTCATGTTTGCCACATCGTCAAAGGACTTCAGCTCCATTCTCAGCAAGGATTATTGAATAGAAAAGAAAAAAAAAACCCTCTATGAAAAATATTTTTGCCAATTTTGGCCTTCTGTTTTTGATGAAACAGTGGTTCTTGTTTTCATGGTGTTATTAATTTGTCATTCAAACACCTACTGCATCCTGGACTTTCCCTTATTTTTGTTTCAGATGCTTTTCCACGCTGCCAAGAATAACATTCAGAGGGAAAACACCACACTTTTTGGCTATCGAATGCAAATTCAAAGTGAAAGAAGCACTGACACAAAATATTTGCTATTGACAACTTCAGTGTAAAAATACCAGAAGTGGCAGAATCTGTTTCAGCAAACCTTGTTTTGCTTCAGGGAGTCTATTGCATTACATGACAGTCTCAAGACAAATGAGACTAAAATGCACGAAGGCCGGACTTTAAAGCAGCGTGGACTGCCATAAAATAGGAATGTTTTCAAAATAAACAGCATTAGCACTGCTATGAAAATAGGTGGAATTATGGTCCGGCCAAGGTATTCCGGACACCTCCTGGGTTTCGAGTCAGATCCCAGACCTCAACATCGCTCTTCAAGGAGGTGTGTACCTTACTGCCTCACGTCCTATGTGATTTACTGCCGACATAACACACTTTTCCAGCATTTAGTGGGACAGTTTTGTCCAAAAAGGCTCTCCATGGCCAAGAATAGGCACATATTTTTGGCATCAAGAATTCCATAAAGGAATCAGGTCCATTTTTTCAAAGAAGTAATAAAAACAGACATTACCTATAAATATGTTTTCTTTTCTTCTATTTCATTGTCAATCAAGCACTCACTTCACCACAGTGTCATTCCAGTCATGTGACTGTCGTCCAGGATCAGAGGTGGGAAGTATTTATTCTTCTTCTCCTTACATTTGAAACAAAATATTTGTACTCTCTATTCATCATTACATCAGCATTGAAATGGAAATGTTTTTTTTTTTTCATGTATTATTGGCTCTTTCACAACATCAATTATTCATTCTAAATAATTAAGTGGCAAATCATGTATGACAAACATTAAAATAAAAACAATAAAAAACAACAAGTTAAACACAGTGAAAAACATATAACAAGCCAAGGCACAAAACAGATACAACAAGACAAATCACTCTGGTGCAACAAGAATAAATGGACAAACTGACAAAAATGATGTGAAACATTAATAATATATATTATTCATAATAGTGGATGCAGCAAGAAAAAATTAATGTTCAAAAATCCATCATAAAAAATAAAATGAGACAAAATTCGACAATTGTTATGCATAAAACATAATAATATGATGCAAAAGAAAAAAATAAGAAATTATGAAAAAGTTAAAAAATGGGAAAAAAATAAAGATTAGATTAAGACTAAAAGACATCAAAGACAAACCTATTTGAAACATAGCTTGAAAGATGAAACAAATTAACATTATTTTTACTAGGTTGTGTTTCATTTAACAGCCTGTGCTTCCACTTTTAACACACAGAGATAATCTTTGATTGCGATTGGCTCTATACAAATAAATTGAATTTAATTGTATTGAACTTTTATTGCCTTAACAGTGCAGTATGTCTACTTTTACCACGAGTACTTCTGCCACATCAGATAAAATTAGACATTCTTCGAAATCCCACGATATTTTCCTTTCGTCTCATTTTATTTTCTTTCTATTGAACACTTATGCATGAACCCACCTCACCACAATGCCACTCTGGCTCGTGTGTGTGTAGTCGAGGATGTATGCATGTACTGTCTGTCTGCCAGGGGCTTTAGCAGCAGTGGCAGCAGAAGTAAACGAAGAGAGGTGTAAGTGGTAAAAGCCTACCTCCTGCTGGAAGCAGCCGTCCCTCCCTGTTTTGACCACAGATAACAAAAGTTTTCCAAGGTAAACAGGGGGCTCAGTTAATCCCACCGGTCATCCCCTTGCATCACACCAAAAGTATGCAGCCAAATTAGATTACCCAAAGCAAACATGGTGCCTACGAGGACACACAAATGTGAGGGAGTTCTGAAGGTGTTCACTGGGGGAGGATTTTTGGATATGCTGATACCCGATTCATTGCGGTGAAGGGTTATTTTTTTTATCTGTTTTGTTTTGTCATAGCTTAATTTATGTTGTTTAAAAGTCATTTATTTTCTCTGTGGTTTTGATGCTCTTTGGCAGACGTGCAATCAAATGCAGAGAGGAAAAAAAAGAAAGAAACCTAGCAAGGGGAAAGTTAAACTAGGACATACCCTTTCAGAATAGTCTGTCATTATTCTGCAAAGCCATTGACAGGGATATTTATCATTTTACCACAGAAGCTAAATCTTTAATTTCAAGGAACCCAACAATTGTGAGTCTCTGAATGCATCCACAATTATTCCGCTAGTTGTTTTCAACCAAAAACAAAGAGAGAAATCGCTTTCCCCTTGGCGTTTGTGTAGAGTAATGTAAGCAGGAAAACATTATTATCAACAATACACCCACCACCTTTCCTGTAACATTGAAGCCAGGTTTCTCTAATGTAGGCGCTCACTCTACTTTAATAACCAAAGGGACGGTCAGACATATCACGTCCTGCTGTGGAGTGAAAAAAAAACAAAAAGTCTGAGGCTCAAACAGACAATGCAACACTTGTGACGTCCTTGCAGGAGCAGCAGAGCAAGAACAGATGCGGGTGAGGCACACAATGCAGGTTTTTTGTCCTTTTTTTTTATACAAAGCCCCCACGTTCTCGGAAGCACCTTGATTTAATTTTTACAGACCAGGCAGGAAGGAGGGACCAGGAACTCCTTTAGCTGATTGTCCAGTCAGTGTCCTCCTGTCGACCGCACCGCGATGAATTTGTCAGGAGAGACTGTGTTTATGAGTCTGTCAATTCACCGATTATTTACAGCCAGCTCACCTGTGCCAGGACTGTATCTGCCTGTCTGCACAGAGCGGATGCCATTATCCTGATTGGCAGTAAGAACCTGTTGTGTTTGAATCAATGCACCAGGAGAATTAGTTCTTTAAACATTCCCTCTCAGCGGCATGGCTTCTCAGGGACCCCACACATAATCTGATTTGTAGATGTAAACTGAGATGGGAGGAGCAAAATATCATGAATGTGTGACGCAATACCAGTCAGATGTATTCAGAAAGAAGGAACCGTTTTGATATTTTAAACGGCTGCGATTTCAGTCTGTGTTTCAGGAATTTTAGCAGCAACATTAAAGTGAGACTTTAAGCAGGAAATTTTCTAATGAGCTTCCAAAGTCATTCTTCAGAAATGTTAAGATAGCACTTAAACATGAGGATGATTTTAGACTTGTTAACTAAATGCCTTACACTTTATGAACATTAACTGGAAACTTTAGAAGTTTTGATCAGAAATGTTTTGATTAGAAATGTTTATTAACACTTTACAAATATTCTAATAACAATTTAGAAGCGTTACAGTGATGTTTATAAACATTAAAATAAAATTTCTTATGAGTAACACACTTGTTTATTGTTTTAATAGAGGTATTGTAACACTTTACACATAAACATAAACACTAAAATTGATTCTTTAAAAACGTCAAATCACATCAAACAAAACGCTGCAAAAATGGTGAAATAATACTTTGTAGAGATAACAAGTTACACAGGATAATCTATTACTATATAAGCGTATATTTTTACACTTTCAATACCCCTCCCCCCCTCCTTGTTTTAAAACTTTTATTGGGCTTCAGTTAAACATGCTCCACCATCAAACATGAATTATTTGACTCCGCCCTCCCGAGGTTTAGTCCAACCAATGGGGTTATTTCAGCTCAGCCCCTGAGAAATGTTTGTGCAACGATAACTCTTCATTTGTGGTAAAGCCTTGTATTCTTTTTAGTTCGAAAGAGGAGGCACCAGTTCTCTGCTCTCATGGCTTTTGTGGGAAATCAAAAAAACATGTGCGCTCACAATACTCCACAAGCAGCTTCGGGATAAAAGCATGCACCAAATGACATATGATAAAACAGGCGTGATCGTGCATGCAGAGGATTGCAGCGGTGTCACAGCCAGGGAGTAATAAGCTCAGGCTGCGTGTTGGCTGGAGCTCTATGATTGCTCAGGTGGATGGGCTCCGTGTTGTATTTAATCGCTCTGTTTGGCGATTGAAGCTTTCTTTGCCTCCCCCGCCGCTTGTTGTCATGTTAAAGGTAAATAAGTCACTGTCTGGCCCAGATGATAGCATTCATTAAGCATGCCGAACAAAGCCGCGGTGCACTGCGATGCACAGCGGTGCCTTTATTGCTTTCGCCATACCTTCTTCTTAAAAGCCTCGTTGTCAGCGTATGTTCATTTGCATGGTACACAGAGGTACTCACCACCCCTCCTTCTCTCTCTCTCTCTCTCTCTCTTTCTCGTTCTCTCTTTGTCTCTCCCTCACTCTGTCATTTCCCTTGCGTTTCTGAACAGATGAAATAAAAGATGATTTTGACACCCTTGGGCCTGATGCCACTTTGCAGGCAGTTGGAAATGGTACAGGTGAGTGAAGATTTTATTGTCACAATGCATGCGGATTGTTTTTTTATTGTTGCCATTATGACTTTTGTCCCTTTTGTTTCCCTGGGTACAACATCCCTTAAACAGCGTGTCTCTGTATTTTTGGCTCATTACCCCTTTAAATAACCCAGTACGTGCTTGCAACAGCCATGACAAATTTCATGAGTGGGCAATTTGTCATTGATTCACAAACTTTTTCCCACTAGATTTAGATTTTTTCTTAACTTTGACCTCCCAGATTTACATTGCATGTAACCATCACAGCATAATAAATTGAATCTTAAAGAGGTAATAATGTTCTTATGCAAATATTAGAGTAAGTCACTTTTTTTTTTTAAAAAAGCCACTGACTTACATTGCAGATTCATCTTTGTGGTGTTTGCATTCGGATTAACTTTAGTGAATGCTATCGAGAATTTTGTCTGGCGGTCAACTCAAGAAAAGAAATAAAGCAAGTAATCAATGTTAAATACTACTTGCGCATAGTCACCATTTGGATAATATTTCAACAAGAAGGAGTTAAGATCATACTGAACACATTTGATATCATTTGGGCTCATCAAGGAAGAATCATTGAAGCACAAAAAAAGCAAATTTGCAGATTTCCTTGTGTGCTTTGGTTTTGTGTCCGGTTTTTTACTCATCAGAATCTTACATCTTATACACGTGCATCTACATGGAACCTCATGCGCGCGACGTAAACGTAATGAATTTCAAGTACATATACTCTAATTCAAAGGGTGTTTTTGATTATTGATTTCATGTTCAAGAGGGCCTTGGCTCGGACCCATGTTTGGAACCTAAAAATGTGCAGTAACTAACTACAATTAAGGATACATCTGATGACTCTGACCACTAAGCTGCTAACATGACTCAAATTTACATTGCTTTGAAATACAACATTTAGCAACATTTAGCAAGTATTTGTGTCTCGTCGCTTAGAGTGGAACCAAACCCACCTGACATTTTTCATTAAAACCCAGTAAAGATGATTTGCAGCCACACAACCCTCCCTTCCATGATATCATCGTGGCCACCCTGACAACTGGCCCTGGACACTGTTATGGTAAACCAAAGTCACCCCACAGAATGCCATGCAACCCTTTCTCCAAAGCCTCCCCTTCACCTTTCATTACAATTACTTTCTGCTCCTCATGGTGTTTTCGTCTTTTTTTTATCTTCTCTTTTTCTCTCTTAAAAGATGCCGCAAATGTTTTCCATTATGAGTGCTTAAAGGAGTCTTGGAAACAATACTGTGGCACTGCTGTGGAAGCTTCAACCGCCACTAGATCACATGTGATTTCGTTTAGCGACTTGAGCAGTTTGATCACGTCCCAGTGCCAAAGCACACTTTGATCCAGGTGATTTCCTCCTGCGCTGAGAGGGAAAGCGGCTTGTTTCTTCATAAAGAAACATTTAACATTTCTATTTTTCATCACAGAAGTATTCATGTAAAATCTTGGAATGCTAACATGAAAAATATGTCTTCATTTATTTAGTTTAAAACTTATGCGACAGAAAAGCTTCAAGGTTCCATTGATGGAGTCTTAAACATTAAATAAACACTCACTCCTCTGAAGGTTTTAGGTCCAAAAAGTGATTGCACTGAGCCGCACCCTGCTCAATCATCATTTTAAATAACAGCTTAAACACCCAAAAAGCCATCATAACATGGACTCTCTCACAGTTCTTCAAAAGCCACAAAGAATGAAACCTAATGAGAATGCTGTAAATGATGCTATCAAATGCAATCCATTGGCACCGATGACATTTCAGTGCCATTTTTGACAACCAAATATCTGCTACCTTGACCTTTCACAAATTGGAGCGCAAAGTCATCACAGCCGAACAAATCGCTCTTAAAACCTCACCTTGGCTCACAGTCTAAAAGCCTAATTAACAGGGGATGAAGTCTGATGAGACGTCACTGGTTTTTTTTCCAGTTCGACGTAGCCAAACAGCCTCCAGAATCTCCTCAGGTTGTAAACAGTGTGTACAAATGTGTGTGTGCTGTCTTGAAAGTCAGCCATCCCCTTGACTAATGAAGGCTGCTGATTTCTTTTAGCTCCGGTTTGTTTTTGGAGGCAGCTATCTCCACACTGCAGCTTAAGAGTTTCCCTGAAGAGAAGGGACTGGGAAATAATTTGAGAAAACGCATTGTGTGGCCTCAGCACTTTGGCTGGCTTAAGATATATTCTGCTCAGCTATGGCAAAGCATGTCTCCTTTTTACTTTTTTGTGTGTGCTGGTTTGTGGTTTGGCCTCGGTAATCTGTTCAACACAGAATCAACAAAAGCCACAGTCTCTTGATTGACCTTACATGTGAAAGTCGATACAAAGAAACGTGGCTCTGTTGCTGATTAAGCCACACTTGTGTCTATCTATGTTTATGCATGTGTGTTTTCCTAAAACTCTAAATCAGATTTTATGTCATGAGTAAATTATGTCAGTGAAGTTTTCTTACACATTGTTCGGCAGCTCCTAGTAGCACGTTTATCTCTAACTATGGGTCAGATTAAGTTACAATTCTTATTTTAGTCACCATGGCGTGACAAGTAAACCCAGTAATTTAGATGTATTCTCCCCAAAGCATGGCTGTAATGTTTTAGGGTGGCTGTCCTCATCGCATTTCCACCAAGATGTTCCCAATATCCTCTCATAAGACATTTCTCTGGGGAAGAAATGAATCCAATTTAACCCCCTCCCTCTCTGTCTCCTCCTTCACCCTTTCCCTCTTCTTCTTTTCTCTCTTCAGTCAAGAGCATCGATTGCACTTCAGAGTTTGAGGACTTCTTCGCCAAACGGAAGCTGGATGAGAATGACATTGCTGAGTACCTCCAGCGGGGCGACACTGCCATCATCTACCCTGAAGCCCCAGAGGAGCTGTCCCGTCTGGGAACACCAGAGGCCACTGGGCCAGAGGAGAATGGTATGGATTCTCCGTACGGGCAGCGGGTATGGGGGAACATAAAGGCCCAAGATCGCTATGGTATCACAATGCGGAAATTTTGTAATATGTAAGACAATCAATTGCAATACATGAAGTAGTCTGTAAATGACAAACAAGATTAGGTGCAAGTCCAGTTATGCTATCATTCCAACGAATTGCTTTGAGATTTAAATTCTTATATGTATGTCTTTAGTCAATTCAGCCGAACTTTTTACAGTACAATGATTTTAGAACAGAACCTTCCTAGTTTATTCTGATGTATAAATTCCAGAATCTGAAATAATTCTTCTGTTCGGTGGTGTTTGGTTTTGTTCGCTTTGTTTTTGTTACCAAATAATGAATGCATAGCACCTTATTTTTATCAATTTTATTTTTGTCTTCTTCACATCTTGCACCAGTACTACAAGAAATCTCTATCTAGGTTTAGCAAGACACTGTCCATTTCCCATGTTGACTTTAATATCAAGTTCTAGAAATTTATGTTGTCATTCAACTTGGCCTCTTCTTGCCCCATGAATGTTGCAGAAACACTGCATGCTTGGTTAGCTAACCTCCCATGTTAGAGCAAAGGTTGGGGAAAAAAAGAAAGACAAGAAGTCTGGAAGAGCAGCAGCTCTTCTCGCTGACACGAGCAGGCAGCTGTTGGTCCCACAGATTTGCCGGATGCCTTGGTGTTTACCTACAGTCTTAAGCAACAGCTGGGCAGGGGCTTGAAATCAGATAGTGCACCTCTGAAGCTCTCCAGAGGGGAAGAATCAGAACAAGCTCATGATTCATGCTGCAGACATGACCGATGCGTCGAGTGGAATGGCATGAAAAACTCAGGGCAGTTTTAAGGCAATTAGGAAGTTATGGAGAATTATGGGAGTGTGTAGTAGGACAACTTTGTATCTCTCTGTTTTAAAGTGTTTCCCAAAATGTTTTGGTTCAAAATTCATTAAGGAAATAATAACAAAAAATGCAGAGCGTAATCTGCAAAATGAACAAAAGTGAACCAAATAATTGACTAAATCAATAGGAAATGAACAAAATAACTAAGAATGTTAACACAAAAAACACTAAATCAACAATTAAACAATTGCTGGCTACACACTACACATTTTGATGCTGACCCTAAGTTTGGGAAAGAGCTTTAAAGTATCTTATGCTCGCTGAAGCAAACTGAGAATGCGTAGAGTATGAACAAGCCTGCACAAGTGTGTGTTAGGATTTGGGAGAAGGAGGTGGCAGTGCAGCGGATGCCAGCCTGACACTGTGGTTCTCATGTGGAGCAGATTGCACAGATAACTCCCATACCACTCTGGGCAGGCCGCCCGTTAGCTGCCATTGATTCACTGACCTTTTGGCCCGCTTTCCCTTCCCCTTCCTCCCTCCTTCCCTCCCCTCCCTCCTCCTGTCTCCCGTGCAGACCTGCCACCTGGAACGCCAGATGCCTTCGCCCAACTGTTGACCTGCCCCTACTGCGACCGGGGCTACAAGCGTTTGACATCGCTGAAGGAGCACATCAAGTACCGCCATGAGAAGAACGAGGAGAACTTCGCCTGCCCCCTGTGCAACTACACGTTTGCTTACCGCACTCAGCTTGAGCGGCATATGGCCACACACAAGCCTGCGAGGGATCAGGTGAGATGGATTTACTTTTTTTTTTTCCCTTTGTCATCCATCCCTTCTCTTTCTGTTCCTGCTCCACCTCTTTCTGTCCCCTGTTTCATTTTATTTCTAATGTGCTCTGATCCTTGCGCGAAGAGAGATCATTTTTTCTGATTGGCAATCATTATTAATTTTTCATGGCATTTTGAAGATGCAGATCCTTTAATGGTAATAACTTTAATTGAGGCCCTAAATGGTTTTTTGATGGCCCTCCCTGATATGATTTCCCAGTCTCGTGTTCACGATCGAATGATTGTGTTAATTTCCAATTTGGAAATTTTTATCAGCTCCTTCACTTCACTCCTGGCCTTTAATGTTCTTCTGGTGCAGCCTGCAGTCGTGGTACTCCATCAACCCCCTCCCCCCCTAATTTCATGCACTGCATAAACATCTGTGTATACTTGAATTTTCTCCAGCAATTTATATCCTATATGTCTGAAATATAATGTGAATCTGCTGGCAGTTAGCATGAATCACCTAAAGTCCTGTGAGGTGAAAACACATCCAGCAGTCACGGGTGTTTAACTCGCTTGTCAGGTTTAAGTTAGAGATGTGGTGGAAAGATAGATTGTGGCAAAAAAAATGCAGACTTCCAGAGTTTTTGCGTATGGGGCGATAATTAGAACTTCTCAGTGATCTAAAATTGCAACAGTAAATTATGAAACTAAGATGTCTAGAGTCTGTAGTTATGCTTCTTAGGATGATTATATTACAGACTCTATACATAAAATACAACTTAGACTAAAAGTCCATCTCTACATCAGAAAAGGTACAGATATAAAGATACAGATACAAACAAAATAATTTGAAATATTTTATTGAATCAGTTCATTTTAATAGCGAACTTGGGTAATGGTTAGGGCATCTGAGCATTCTTGAATGAGGCCTTGAAAATCTTTAAAACTGATTCTAAAAAACAAAAAAAAAAATCAGTGAAACAAATCCAGAAGTATCATTTTATTTTCATTCTGAACTTGAAAATGGGGACTAGTATTTTTGTAATACTTGGTTCGGTTTTTACTATTATTTATTGTCTGTTCGATGTTAAATACATTCGAATGGCACATTGTCAAGACAAAATTAGCCTTGCAGTTCACGCCTCATCTAACCCAGCACTGAATGATTCCATACAACTGGCAGATATGTGATTTTATCATAGCAGTGCAGCATTGAGCCAATCAGAGCTAAAATCATGTACCCTGATGCTTCGCGGTGTTCAGTCCCAGGTCGTGGGTGTTGTGTTGTGCTCTCTGAAGCGAGGATGACAGGCTCAGACTGGGGCTGATTTGATCAGATGTCAGCAGCCAGCACTTTCACCTGATCTACCAGCTGGGTGTAAACGTGAGCAGATGGGGCGAGCAGGAGTGAGCCTCTGTCCCAATCCTCGTATTACAATGCTGTTGCTCGGTCCCCTTCAGTCTCAGTCAATGGCCGAAGACTCTATTCCTGCTACAAAGCCGGTTATCTTGATTTGTTAATGAGCTGGATTGTTTAACTGTTAATCCTGGAGATGAGATGGAGGTAATGTCTTACTTTTGTTTGCCCTGCTGTATCTTTTTCTACAGCAATCACCACTGAACTTATATTCTTAATCATGATTGAGAAAATAAGCCCTAAATCAAAATACTGAACAAAAATCTATCAAAAATAATTAAGAAGTGATGAACAACGAATGTGTGCCAATCAAGGCAATGAACAAAAAAATGAACATAAGAATGAACAAAAGGAATGAAAATGAATGATGTAATATAGAAAATGACCATGAAACCACAAAATAATTAAGAAAGTGAATAAATATTCACTCAACAAAATAATCAGACAATATAATAAACAAAATGAAGATCCAATAAATAAATCCTAAGTTTGTGAAATAGAGTTTTAAAAGACGGAAGAAACTGTCAGTGATTCATAACAAAATGTACAATTGAGTTTGACCAAACAAACTCCAGACTGGATTCCAATCTCGCATTAGCATAAAGAGTAATCTTGTGATAGGTAAACATGTGCTCTGCTGTTGTGTATGTATGTTTACAGGCCTTAATGCTCCTCCTCCTCTTAACCAATTAGCCAAAATATGACTAATTAGAGGTTATACATATGCAAACATCAACTCTGGTCCCCGCCCACAACCAGCAGTGGTGACGTTCCCAACGACAACGAGCCACGGAGATGCATTTTGCTTCGTGCCATTCACAATTAAGAACAGAGAGTGATTGTATCTTATTAGCAGTGGTGGCGAGACTAAACTTTACCGGGCAGGGGTCCTCAGGGGGAAAGCAAGGGGATGGTGCTGTTGGTGATGGGGAGGTAAAGGAGGGGGGGGAGGCAGAGGCACCGAAGCAGCTGTTGCTGTTTGTTTATGCAACTCAGCAACATACGAGCGGTGGGGTCCCTCTCCGGCGCTTGGCGGGGCCCCCAACTCTCCCTGCTTGATCTTTGAAGGTTGGGGCTGTTTGAACAATTCCTCCCAGTCCTCCCAGTGTCCTGTGCGCCACCATCTGTCTCCCCAGGAATGTGGGTAGAGTCAGCACACACCCCAGCATTTGTCAAGGCTGAAGTGGGAGGAGGGAGTCACTGTTTTTCCCCCTAGTGAGCTCCAAGAAATGTGTCTTTTTTTATTATTTACTAACCGTTTAACGTCCTCACCTCCCACTTGGAATTAATTGTTTCGTGAGCGAGGAGCCAGGTTTACACACCCAGCACTGTTATTCTTGTTGCTCAGTATTATATTTTGAATTTTCTTTTTTTTTTCCTTGCTTTCTTTTGAGAGCCTTGTTTGAATTGCAAATTTGATGGATTGCAACTGATGTTTACCTTTGAACAGTGAATCAAGGCTGAGTCTATATATTCTGTTCTGTATCCTAAATTTATTAAAGAGGCACTTTTTTTAAAAAGGGCCCAATTACTTTATTTGAACATGCTGTTAAAAAGTACAAATTGAAATAGTGTGAATACAGGTATTGAAGGACTCTGCAGATTATTCTCAAAACCTCTTGGACTGATTAGGCCCAAATTAATGAAAAGTAGATCAGATCAGCGTCTCTAATGAAGGCTAAAAAACTCTTCATTTTTTCTAAAGCCAAATTCTAAAGGCATGCCTTCGTTGGCTGAGTAGCCAGGAAATTAAAAGGTATGTGGTTTTCTCTGTTATCACCGCCACTGCCTGTAGTCACTCAATGGAGGTGGGAGCAGAAATCCAAGATGGTTCGTTGGCGACAGGAGCCATTCGGCTTGTTGTTTGTTGTCATGCCAACCAATTGTGATTATTTCCTGAACTCTTAGCCCCAAGATGTTTGTGCATTTTTTTCAACGCGAACCTCTTTCTTTCTCTCCTTTCTGTCTCGCAGCACCAACTGCTCAACCAAGCAGCTGGCAACCGCAAGTTCAAATGCACTGAGTGTGGCAAGGCCTTCAAATACAAGCACCATCTGAAGGAACACCTCCGGATTCATAGTGGTGAGTAGAAACAGGAATGTCGCTCATTCATTGTTCAGAACCGTGATTTAAGGACACTGTGAATCTGGAGAAATTCCATTAAATTTATTTTGTACCTTCCCTGCTGTTAATACTACTGTGTCAGGAATCACTCTAGTTGCCAAATTCAATATTTACAAAGAAATGTGAGGCACACATCACAAAATTTTATTTCATGATGTTACCTTATTAGTTTGGGCTGATGTTTAATGATCACAAGAGTAGAAGAACGGAAGTTAACTGTGTTGTAAACTTTGCTTGCATCTCTGTTCATCTCATTGACTTCTGTCACTACTTACTATTTATTTTTTGCATATATATATATATATATATATATATATATATACATATATATATATATCTACACATATATTTGTTTGTTTGTTTCAGGTGAAAAACCATACGAGTGCCCCAACTGCAAGAAGCGTTTTTCCCACTCTGGCTCCTACAGTTCTCACATAAGCAGCAAAAAGTGCATTGGCCTGATTGCTGTCAATGGCAGGATGCGCAGCAATATGAAGACAGGATCCTCTCCCACCTCAGCCTCCTCCTCACCCACCAACACTGCCATAACGCAGCTGAGGCAGAAGTTGGAGAATGGCAAGCCACTCGGCCTCCCAGAACATGGCAACCACCTGAACATCAAAACAGAACCACTTGACTTCAATGATTACAAGCTAATGATGGCGTCTCATGGTTTTGGTGCTCCAGGGCCATTCATGAATGGAGGGGTCGGAGGAAATAGCCCGTTAGGGGTTCACCACAATCCAACAGCCCAAAGTCCTCTGCAGCACCTCAGCATGGCCGGACTTGAGTCACAGCTTCTGGGCTACCCAGGTGCACTGGGGAACAACCTGAGTGAAGTGCAGAAAGTCCTCCAGATAGTGGACAACACTGTGTCCAGGCAGAAAATGGACTGTAAGCCAGAGGAGCTGTCCAAGCTCAAGGCCTACATGAAAGAGCTGGGAACCCAGATGGAAGAGCAAAAACAGGGCTTGACATCACCAGGTGGCCCTCAGGTTGGTCTTCCACTTGTTAGTCATAATGGTGCCACCAAAAGCATCATCGACTACACATTAGAAAAAGTGAATGAAGCCAAAGCCTGCCTCCAGAGCTTAACAACAGACTCAAAGAGACAGATTAGCAATATCAAACGTGAAAAACCCAACCACATGCTTGATGGAGGTATGGATGATAAAGCGCAGGAAAACAACATGTTTACACCTTATGCTTGCCAATATTGCAAAGAAACCTTTCCCGGGCCAATACCTTTGCATCAGCATGAACGCTACCTTTGTAAAATGAATGAAGAGATCAAAGCTGTGCTGCAGCCCAGTGAGAATCTGATGCCCAACAAACCAGGGATATTCATGGAGAAGAACACCCACTTATCCTCCTCCATGCTGTCGGAGAAGGGACTCACTGGGCCACTTAATCCTTACAGGGACCACATGTCTGTGCTGAAGGCATATTTTGCCATGAACATGGAGCCCAACTCAGAAGAGCTGCTCAAGATTTCCATAGCTGTGGGCCTTCCTCAGGAATTTGTCAAAGATTGGTTTGAGCAGCGGAAGATGTACCAGTACGGCAACACCAGAACCCCACCACTGGAGCACAGAAACAACGCAGATATGGTTGTCGGAACAAATAACCACCACACTCCACCAAAAGACTCAATGGTAGCTAGGTCACCGGTGTCTCTAATCAAACCTACTGATCGCATCACATCTCCCTCCATAGCTGAGCTCCATAACAATATTAACAACTGTGACAACTCACTGAGACATTTGAAAAATCACCAGTGCAGCAGCAACGCCAAACCTGCAGGTGAAAAGTTGGACCACTCTCGCAGCAACACCCCCTCCCCACTAAACCTGTCCTCCACATCTTCCAAAAACTCTCACAGCAGCTCCTATACTCCAAACAGCTTGACTTCAGAAGACCTGCAGGCTGAGCCACTGGACCTGTCTCTGCCCAGACTCATGAAGGAACCCAAGCATGCACTGACTGTCAGAAGCAGACCTAAAGTCAACAGCATTACCATTGACCATAACAGTGTCCCCTCTCCCCGAGAGCACTTCGAAGAGCCTTTGAACTTGGCCTATCTCAAGAAGGATTTTTCAGGCTCTACCAACAATGGAAACCTTGAAAAAAGCACTAGTCCCATCTTTGGCATTAACCCGTTTGCTGCCAAACCCCTGTACACATCACTTCCACCTCAAAGCGCTTTCCCACCAGCTACATTCATGCCCCCGATGCAGGCCAGCATACCAGGTCTTAGGCCCTATCCGGGCATGGATCAAATGGGCTTCCTACCACACATGGCCTACACTTACGCAGCAGGGGCAGCTACCTTTGCCGAGATGCAGCAGAGGAGAAAGTACCAGCGGAAACCAGGTTTCCAGGTAAATAAGCCACCTGTGGTTTTGTAAAAGCCCCAGGCTCAGTCAGATTCTCTAAAATGATCTGAACTAATTTCTGCACTAATTAAAAAATGACTTCAGACCGAGAGAGAGAGAGAGAGAGGAGCACTCACCTGAGGTAGAGTGAACTGGCAAAGGCGATGGAGATAAACAGCTAAAACACAGCCAGAGGCAGGGGAAAAACTGAGGTGTCTGTTATAGCGTCAGGGAAAACACAAGGCAGTTTTGGGTTCACTTGTTTCCAATGTTTAAGTTCATTTATCATGATCAATTACAGATTAATTTAGAAAGTATTTTACTTAGTACTTTCTAAATTTCTAACCAGTCTGATAATTATCAATTTTTATTGTTTAATATTTCTTAAGAAAAATTCTGATATTTCCTGGAACCAGCTCTACGTCCCTCTTTCTTGACTTTTGAAATTAAACTGCTAACAATTTGAATATGTTTTCCAACATTTTGTAAACTCATCAATGACTTCTTTAAAACAGTTATACAGTTGCCATCCTGATCCATGTTTTGTTTAATTCATAGTCAGTGAGGCAAATAATTTGTCAATTCTGGAGTAAATAAATTCCTTACAATTCCTGAGACTTGAATCCAGCACTTTATAATGTTTTGAAATTATCCAGTGAAACCCAGAAACATTTTGGCGCGAGAATGAGAAAGTATGTGGCCTAAATAAAAAACAGTCTTGATATTGGCCCCTTAAAAGTCATCTCATTCAATTCTTAATTGTTTCCACCCTCCACTGTGACTTGCTTCTCACTGTATGTGGAATTAATGCTCCGACTTCAGTTGTCTTCCAGCACTGGCCTGAACTCAGATATTTTGTCATTAAATATGGGTGAAGGGCCTTTGTAAAAATGACAAAGGTGAGCCCCGGAGCTGTGCACTTCTCTGAAATTTCCCACTGCAACTTCACTGCATTTTAAAGAGTGCCAAAGCCAAAATGAGCTTCTACATGTGGATTAATAATGCACAGTCTCCATGTTCATTACCACTGAATGCTGAAGGCTGTTTAACATAGAGGGAACCATTTTGATGAAAAAAAAGTATTAATAATGTTTCCTATTCTAAGTTATTAAATTAGATTTTAAAAATACAGCTACAGGCATTTAGTTCAAATTGATTGCAGAGTGATAGTGGTCTCTTCTAAACCATGGCGCAGTGCTGTCCTCACATTATCACACACATATTCATTAAAGAAAGCTTCGGTGCCTCAATATTGGCCATTAAGGTGCACCTTCTGATTTTAATCATTATATGAGTTTGCAAATTCGAGAATGGCTCACTGCGCCTCCTCTAATGTCATGATATTGTTCGCCATCAATTCACGTTTAAGACTAATCTTGATCATAAAAGAGATTTTTAAAGGAATGTGCAGAATTAACAGTCCTGTACAAAATTAGACTACACTGAATACACCATTATAGCTGGGTTTCATAATGGGGAACATGTCAGTTATAGATGGGTGATATTACTCCAGAGCTCAAACTTTTATAGGAAATCAACGCCGGTATGTGTGAGTCATCAAATATACATGAGAGCATGTAGCATAGTATGCTGTTTAGGAGGTGCTAGCATTTTAGCTTCATTAAAAAGAATATATGCACATTTAACCATCATATAGTAGTGACAGGATATTTATTCAGTCGATTTTTAATAGTTTTTGATTCTAATATTCTTGTATATGAGCCCACGTTTATTTTTGAGACATATTTAAGCTAGCATTTGACTGTATTTAGCTAGCTCAAATGAAGTGAAGAATATGTCACATAGGCTATATCAAAATTACATCAAAAAGTAGGATGTAATCAGTGTGCACATTTTATGTCTTACAATTTATTATTCGGTCCTTTAATAATTTTATTAATATTCAAATTAAGGTTATGGCTCTTTGTCTGTATCAGTGTTTTAAATTTTTGTCTGTAACTAAATAATTTCACCAAAATTAAACCACAGCTAGTCAAATGTACAGTTTTAATTAATTATTAAGTCTTTTTCTGATCCTTTTCTTTATATTGTATATAGTCCTAAAATAAGATGCATTTTTAATGTTTCATACACACTGAAACCAGCGTGAGACTGTTACTTAGCCCAGCCTACAGCACTAATGTGGTTTTGGTCAACTCATATGTAAAAGTAATATAAATAGTGCATTTGCTAACATAAAAAATAGCAACACGTAGCTAACACAAAAGTAAATCTCTTAAAATAGTGTCCCAAAATGTCAAATGTGCATTTCAATGATTTATTACATCTCCTTATAATTGCATTGAAATCTTTGATATGCCCTATTTGTGATTTTCTGAAAGTAAGTCAATTGTTGTAGGATAAATTGCTAAGTAATGCTAGTTCTTTAACTTCACATTTATATTTTTATAATTAATTATTATTAATGTATTATCCCAAAAACTCACTCAATGAATTGACGATAAGTGCTAGTAGCCCGACTCACAAACCAGTTCTTTGACATTTGGAAAGAAATTACATTACTAACCTCAAACCTAGTTCCCTCACACAAAATTTATTTTTCCTTGTTTTCTCTCTGTTTTTTCCCCCTTTGCTTTTTTGTTTGTTTTTTAAAAGGGGGACCTGCTCGACGGTACACCAGATTACATGTCAGGGCTGGACGACATGACAGACCCCGACTCCTGTCTGTCGCGGAAGAAGATTAAGAAGACCGAAAGTGGTATGTACGCGTGTGACTTGTGCGACAAAACATTCCAGAAGAGCAGTTCCCTTCTAAGACACAAATATGAACACACAGGTATATACTGTTCTAGACCCTTATTTTAAACCCCATGCTTTTATGTTTTAAATGTTTGTGTTGCCAAATCCTACCAGTATGAATATCTATATATCTATATATATAATACTTTTTGTTACCCCTTTTCTCTTTCTTTTCTTCTTTGTTACCCTTAAGTTGAATGTAAACCAACACCTAACTTGTTTCTTCATTGACAGGGTTGAAATGTCTCCGAGTAGACCTTAAACAACTTTGTTTGACATGTGCTTTGTGTGTTCTTTCATATAAAGAGACATCCGAGTTTTAAAGAATAATTAATGCAGGTATAGGCAAGAAGACGGGGTGCTCCTGCTGCCATCTTTTTCAAGTGATTGTCCTCTTTATTTTCCAATCATATTCCTCTGTATTAACCATTTTACTATCTATAAAGACACACATCAATTCACCTAGATATATAAAGACAGCACAAGGCCCCTAATGCCTTTATCGGCCCTATTATTGGCGATAGATCACATCAGCTGAGTAGCGCTCAGAAGCCTCAGAGCACTGATAACAAGTCTTTCATTATAGTTATTATACAGAGATCCTCTTTCACTGAGTTGCATCATTTATTTTATCCTCTATCTGTAGCCGAGTGCTCAGCGCTTTATGCAGCCTTCATGTTATCTGCTCGGACATAAAAGGAGGAAGGAGGGTGCACCGTCAGAACGGCACAACTCTTTAAAAAAAAGAAAAACAAGGAAGGGGGTGCTTTATCTCCAGAGCGCTTCTGCTTGCATCTCGCTTTCATGTTTCGCTGCGTGTTGTTTTTAGTCATATTACGAGCTCAGAAAAAGTGCAGGCAAAGCGGCCAGATGTTGGCCAGTTTGAGAGCATGTTGGCTGGAGTGTCAGAGGGGTGTCATGTGATTTGTGGTACGCAGGCAGGCCGCCACATCCCCCCCTCTCCACACATGTGCTGAACAGAAGTGAATGAGTAAATCCAAGCCAGAATGAGATGTTTAGAGACTTATTAGTAGTAGATATTCTGAGTGAAATAAGTATAGGTAAAGCTGGAATAACAGCAGTCAGAGGATTTTATTTAGCCAGACAGTTTATGGCCTCATGTCATAAAACTATCTCACCCTGCCCTTGTGGCCAGCTTGGGTTTCTCATTTCTGCCTTGGCATCTGAAGCGTCCCGTCAGATTTGGTAGACTGGAGGAGCCCCAGCCCAAAACTTAATGGAGGGCCAGGCGCTACCATGAACCTGAATTGTGTTTGGAGATAAGCAGGGTAACCCCTCAGAGCTTCCGCACGTCCTCCTCCGTAGATTTGTTTACTCCTTTGTCGCGCCTTTCTCTGTTTGTTTGCTTTGCACTATTTATGTTGCATTCATCAGTGTGGCACGCAGGCCTAAAATAAGTAGTTGTGGTTGAGTTTCTCCATGCTTTAACCACAGGAGGGAATTTCCATAATGTAGGCCCATGAATGCGAGCACACTTTCTCATTGCTCTCACAATTTGAATAAACAAATAGCCCTAAGTTGGATTCAGTGCTCTGTGATGTCATTTTGCTCCATGCCATTCCAAGTCATTGAGTTTTTTCTCAGCATTTTTGCGTTTTTCTGACTTTGTGATTTGTTGTACCAGTAGGAAATGTGTGGCAGGCAACTTACAGCTTGTTCTGTGTCTTTTGTGTGTCTGCAGGCAAGAGGCCACACCAGTGTCAGATCTGCAAGAAAGCCTTCAAACACAAACACCATCTCATTGAGCACTCCAGACTGCACTCTGGGGAGAAGCCGTACCAGTGTGACAAGTGCGGGAAGAGATTCTCCCACTCGGGTTCCTACTCCCAGCACATGAACCACCGCTACTCTTACTGCAAGAGAGAGGCTGAAGAGCGGGAGGCGGCAGAGAGGGAGGCCCGAGAGAAGGGCCACCTGGAGCCCACGGAGCTGCTGATGAGCCGGGCATACTTGCAGGGCATCACTCCTCAGGGTTACCCGGAGCTGGCCGAGCGGGAGGCCATCCTTAGGCACGATGCCGCCGTGAACGGAGGGATCAGAGAGGGACGGAAGGAAGTAGTGGATGGAACGTACACGAAGATTGGACGGAGGGAGGATGAGTTTGAGGAGGAGGAGGAGGAGAGCAAGAGCATGGACACGGACCCGGACACGTTGAGGGATGAGGAGGATAATGGAGAGCACTCGATGGACGATAGCTCGTTGGACGGCAAAACGGAAACCAAATCGGATCATGAGGACACGATGGAGGATGGCATGTAATCGGGCGATTTTCAAAAGCTTCCCATCTTACAAAAAAATTTTCATTTTCTCTTTCGGTTCAGTATTCTTAACAGTTTAAAACTGTGTGTTTTAAGCTGTACGTGCACGTGCCTGAAGCTTCCGGGAAGCTTTCTTTGACAGAGTCCTTGGGGGAGGGGGAAAGAGGGGGCAAAGATGTCTGCCAAACAAGACTCTAAAAATCAATCTGGAGGAGGCGGTGTTCAGGGGAGGGGCATGGGTTTGTGAAATAAGCTGCATTATGCAAACCGAACAATGAATAAATGAATACATTTCAAAAAATGTACAGTACTAAGGCCTAAAAATATGTGTGGTGCTAACCTCCTCAAATAAACCCCCTGTGTTCCATAGTATTTATAGCACAACTAGTGACTTGTACAAATTGCACTCCGCTTCTATAATCATGAACAAAAATAATAAAAAGTATTGCCTATGTATATATTTATACAGTGTTGGAAAAGAGCAGTAGTGTCTGCACTACAGTCCTTCGATATTACCTTTGTTATCACCTACCTACCTACGGTGTCGTCTTTAGTTTTGCCATGTTTCCCGGCCAAAAAAAAACAAAAAAAAACATCTGCAGCCACACTGTTTTAGGCCTCTTGAATCAAATGAAGGAATTTAAACAAAAGACTGTATAAAGGAGCTTAGAGGTTTTTTCTTTCTTTTTTTAAAAGGATGAAGTTTTAAAGAGACCTTCATTTTAAGGGAAAATACAAGTTTATGGACAGATGGTATTGGGGAAAAAATGAAGGACAAAGCCTTTGTAAGGTGTTTTTGATAAGAAAAAAAGAAGCCTTATATGCAAACCTTTTAACCTGTGTGTTTTCTGCAAGTGCCACCCTCGTATTGTGTAAAGGACGGTTACTTTTTTTCACCAGCTTCAGTATTATGAAATGGTTCACCGTTGTTCTTTGAAGCACCCGTGTCAGTATTAAGACTATAGGCAGCAGTTCCTTAGTTTACATTATGTTGTGCAATGTTTTCTCAGTTTCTTTCTTTAACTTTGTCAGTATTACACCAAACCATTTTCTGAAGACAACAAATTGCATTCATTTTATTTGTAGGTTGAAAAACATTATTTATGTGGCCCATTTTATATTTCCTAATTTTATTTATTTCATACTGTTGTGTACAGTACTATAGTTCTTCAATATATAGATATATTTTAGTAAAAAGGAACATGGTGTCGATCATAGGGGCAAATTTTACGTAAAAAGAGAGCATTTATTGTGTTTTGAAACATTGTGAAATGCGAACTTTAATCTTATTTTATTTTATTTCCTTTTATTTTCCAGTTACTGGAAAATTCCAAATTTGGGAACTTTTATACAATTGTGAAAACACTGTATTTTCGACTGAAAAATTCCACTTTCTTCATCTTTGTTTCTTTTTTTAAGCTAAAAAAATGAAGAGGGACTGTTAAATACTATGTATGATATCATGACTGAAGAAGAATCTTTCCTGAAATGTCTTTGTAAAAGTATTATTGAATTCTTAATTTGTAATTTCTCTTGAAAATGACCCTGCTCGAATAAAAGTAGCCAAATTACAGAGTACCAAACTGTCAGTGCTTCATGTTTATTCACCAACTTTGAGGTGTGTGTCTGAGCGTGTGCGTGTGTGTGTGTGTGTGTGCATGCATGTGTGTGTGTTTTGGGGGGTATCGGGGCCTCAGCTCACTTTACATTCTGTCCAATAAAACTGGAAATCTTTCCCTTTGCTGCCTCTTGCTGCTCATTATTATGTAAATGTTAGTTTTAATTCACATTTTCAAATGGATCAAAGTGAGCTGACCCCGGCCTTGACGCTCATTATGTCCCATTTAGATGATACAGTGTGTTTCTGTGTGTGTTCCACTGCTTCCACCTGGGTTTGTCCTTCCAGCCACAATAAGCAGCAACGGGACTTGACGAGACGTAAAGATTGTAAAGATAGGTTGCTTAGCGTGAAAAAATCCACACACCCCCCCCACCGGACACTAAATGTGCACGGCTGAAAATAGCCAACGACATTAACTCTTAAAGGCGAAGACCATTCATTAGAGTTTACTCTTTTTTTTTCCTCTATTTTCCAGTGGTGTCACATGTCTCTTTGGACATGTGGAGGTGCCATAGTGAACGTGTGAAATGTTAACAACACAGTCTTTAACATTTATTGCACTGTTCGGAATGGGTGTTGAATTGATTATAAAATAAGTTACTTTTTACACATAGTTAGATGAATACACTTGTTTTCCATTAAGTTTGGCAACTACTGTATACAGCCAATGTGTATTTGAAAATATAGAAGCCACTTTCTAGCAAAAATATCATTCTGCATTTATGAAACTGTACAAGGCATGGTCTTGTACAGGCAGGGTATATTTATTAAGTTGTAAAACTGATTTCCAGGTAGTTTGGTCAAAATATTGACACCTATGAAGTTTGTGTGGCATTTTATTTTCCTGTTTTTCTTCATCTATGCATGAATTGACATAGCCATCAGTTCATAAATACTGTGAACTAACTTATTTCTGTTGCCCACACATGAACTCAAGGCACTTTATAGTGAAACTGATGACAAATATGTATCTGTATGGAGAAAAGTATGGGGCACCTACAGCAACAGAATCCTTATCATATATCAGCTGTTTGACATTTTTGGCCATGAGCAAAACCACAAAAGGAACAAAAATTAAAATACATTAAACACAATGAAAAAAAGAAACCATTTGAAATAAAGGTCATAAGTGCCCAAAGAGAGCATACTGACAATCTTGAGTCTATGTGTACCACAGAGCTAAAATTAAGAAATTATTAATTTCTTTGATGATAAATATAATCAAGGCATCGCACAAGGCTTATATTAAATTATTGAGGAAGATAGTAAAATTATTATCCATCTACATTTTTGCGTTTTTAGTCACAGAATTGGCATAAATTTGTACCAGAAGAAGCCTTTTTTGAGTTTCTTGCTTTTTTTCTGTCCTTTTATTCATGAGTGGACAGTGGAGAGGAGGCAGGAAACACGAGTAGACAGATGGGAAGCGGACTGCAACAAAGGTCATCCAGACCTGGAGCTGAATCTGAGATTTTCCTGTTCATGGTCACCTCCAAACTGCTCTATGACAGGTTTCTGTGAATATAAAATCCATGACACTAAGCGCAGCATGTTTTTGAGCTCTGAAATGCACAGCTTTAAATAGTTGACAGAAGTGAAATGGGTAAACAATGGAATAAAGTCACTGAATGCTAATTTGGATTTATGGCAAAGCAGAAAATGGAGAGAAGCTTGATTGAGTCCTGAGAATGTTTTGTGTAAACTGTGTGGGATATGAGATGAAACTAGAAAGCATCCGGAGAGCGCAGACCTCCGCCAAGCAGCTTAGTTCCCTCATACTGTTATTTACACCACCAAAAATCAATAGTCCTAAATATGTTTTATCATCATATTTAGACTCCATGACCATGAAAACCTATGCTTAGCATCTGGAATCACATTAATATTATTATTAGTTCACCTATGGCCCTATTTTGCAATGGTGCAGAATACTCAGCTCTAGAACATGATCTGGGGAAAACCTCAAAATCTAATTGCTCCTTGTGCTTAAATGGTCTTGCCCCGTCGTATCTCACTGAGCTGCTCCACCCATACACTCCTGCTCGATCTCTCAGGTCAGCTGA
>JAQQAE010000561.1:0-32021 GCA_029823295.1 Pseudamia nigra
TACACAGTGTTAACGGTGCACTGCTTCCCCCTCCTGAGCCACCGGATGGTGGACCAGAACTTCCTCGAGGCCGTTCGGAAGTCATTTTCATGGCCTCACCAAACTCCTCCCACACCCGGGTTTTTGCCTTGGCAACCACCGAAGCCACGTTCCGCTTGGCCTGTCGGTACCCATCAGCTGCCTCTGGAGTCCCATGGGCCAGTCAATCATATAAAATAAAAATGTAAAATAATATTATATGTATAATATAACAATAAATAATCCAACATTACTTTCAGAAATGAATCTCAGACCATCTGAAACACCTCAAAAAACCATCAAACTGTGATGAAACTGGGTGTCATGAGGACTGTCTCAGGAAAGGAAGACCAAGAGCTATGTTTGCTGCAGAAGATAAAAAATGCCAATTTACAGCACCATTTTCTCAACTGTACTGGGGACACGTTCAAATTCTTTGAAATTTTTCAGAATGTCTGATGTTTATTTGTTAAAGTAATGATGGACTCTTCGTTTTATTTATCTTACCATATTAATTTGTACAGTAGCTGCAGTAGCACTAATAGAGCTACTGATTCCGTGCACACCCTTTCTCTGCAACACTATAGACAGGTAAAGCACACAGGACGGCACAGATTAACTGTTGACAAGGCACATCAATGATTTGAAACACATTCCATGTGACTACCTTGCGAGTGATTGAAGAATGCAAAGCAATCATCACAGCTACAGTAAATGTGGCTACTTTGGTCAATCTAAAATATAAAACATTTCCGGGATTGTTTAACATTTTTTGTTTACTACTAAATAATATTAAAAGAGGAAAACACTGAATAGTAAAAATAAAGAAAAAACAAAGAATGGTGTGTTTAAACTTTTGACTAGCAGTGTGTTTCTTAGCCCTTACTGCACCATTGACAATCTACTTCACGAGTCGTCTGACTCTCCCATCAGTACCAGATTAAGTGAAATACATGTTTTGACATTACATAAGCTTATCAAAACAATGCTACAGCAATTGTATGGTGTAATGAAAGCCAAAGGCGGTCTGAAACATGGCTTTTCTTTTGGCTCTATGTCAGTTTAATGATTTACTTGTATAATTCAGCAGCTTTGGTATTAAACTGTCTTATATATGACAAGTGATTAAAGCAAAGTCAAGGAAATTGCCCTCTAGATTCTAAATAACCACTTAATCTGCAGTGACTGTATTACACAGCATTTCCAGACCTCAGTCCACTGCCCTTTGCACTGCAGCCTGTTTTTTTATTCTTTCTCTGGCACTGCATGCTGCTTTCATTATGGCCTCCCCCACATAATGCTTCACTGCTTGTGTATCTAAATGCCATCTTCAGACGCCCACCAGTACATTTTCTTCTACTTTACTTCCCTTCCATTTTGTCTGTGGACATCACCACTTTTCCAAATATCCTGTACGCCTGAAGTACCTGTATCTCAAGTATGCAGAAATGAAAGTTGAGGCTCTGGGGGTGTACTTTGTCATTGAAGTGCCACACACGATGCTCTGAATACCAATTGCTTGCCTTTGATGCTTGTTGCTGGACTCCAATACTTCCCTTCGTGCCTTCTGTTGCTACTCATCTGAAGTTCGACAAGGCCCTCAGAGAGCACTACTTTCCCTTAGAGGTTACGCCTATCTCACACTAGTCTATCATCACCTTTGTCAGCTTTCACTTTTATGCAAACAGCCTCTAATCTTTATAGGAGCCACCCCTTCACTAAACACTGTATTGAAACACAAAGTGACAACAGCTCAGGGACTTGTGGTACAGTGTGCTGTACCACATATGATTGTAGGGCAACCCAAGGTTTTCTTGTTTAAATCTTCCTTGCTCTTCTTCTTGGCACCCGGGCCTAATGCAGGTCTGTTTTAAAAAAGCTGCGTACTGAACACTGTCGTGGTCTATGCCACAAGAGCTGAGATGTGAAATAGATTTTCATGCTTAGTAAAATGCATTGACTACTGCACTCAAGCTGTTGTTTCCATCTCCTCCACACCTGCAGAGCGGCAAGATGCATGATGTTTGCTGCTGAGTGCATGGGTAATGTATAATCTTTTGAGGTGCTGTGGTCTCATTTCTCTGCACAATTATCATTCTTTCATTGTTACGCTGTTTAATGAGGTGCATGAAGGGACACCAGTGTGGTTGTCTTTGATGGTCTCACCCCAGTCTTTACACGTAATTAAACAGCCACATCAGCCATTTTATCATCTCAGCCATTATTACAATCCAGCTTCGCCTTCAATGTACATTTCAAAATATAACTGAGCCTTTTGATGGAATAAAACCTCATCAAGAGGATAAACAAGGCCTCACTGCTACAACTCATCATTTTCTAATCATCCAAAACACAAATATTCAATTGACTGAATGAAAAGATCCATGACAGGAATTAAAATGATGAAACAAACCACAGTCGTGCAGCAGCGCATGACAGCTGCTATGTTGAGGAAGAGCAATACAAAGCTTGAAGCTATCCCACATTGTCTCAAGGTAAAGCAACAGACAGGCTGGAGACAGAGAAGAGACGGAGCCCAAACAAGCAGGGAAGTCTGGGGAAGAGGAGCCAAGAGCGGGTAAGGCTGCACTGCCAAATGCCTAGAGCCAGTCAGCCTTCCGCTGGGCACGTTGACAGGCTCCCAGGCCAGCTGTCCTAGTTGGAGGTGAGCAGCAGAATGAGAGCTTTCTGGGGGATCTAGACACCTCTCTTCCTGAAAGTTTTTACACGTTCTGCACACTAGAGCACCAGATAAAGACATACTTTGGGAAATGAATACTGTCATAATCAGGCATTAAGCTTTGCCATCTCCTAAGAGTCAGATTTGTGGGTTTAGGCACAGAGTAAAAGATGGAAGAATGTGTTTCATTACATAAAAATATGGAGGAACTGACATACAAAAAAAACATGGGAGTTTGAATGTGGTGACAGTTATTTTGAATCAGTGTAAATAATTACCACATTTATTGCAAAACAAATTTTATTTACTTTGATCCATCTGATTTTTTTAGACATTTACAAATGTACACTGTTACTGTGTTTGCTCTACTTGTCATGCTTCTTTGTAAAATACACCAGGTGAGATAATCAAATATTAAAGCCAGACATGTCAGAGATGATGACATATGTCTTGTTTAAAACATTGGACTTGATTTAAAATTTCCAGCTGGCTGATGCCGTATGGGTCTAATTAAGCCCAAATGTATTTCCTGAAAAACAGATCTGAAATAGAACTTGAACTCCTATTAATCAGTGTGTTTTTCCTTGTCAGACCTCTACAGCTTTAATTAAAAAGTCCCTTGGAAAAGCAGTTCACACATGTCGTTTCCTATTTGAAGACATGGTGATGTAAGTAGGACACTCATTATACAGATTACAGGAAAACTGTGATTCCTTGACCACCTTTCAGATTGTTAAACCAGCAGACCCGTGGTGTCTGCGCTGTCAGCCGGGAAACCTGATCTGTAATCTGCATCCATCAAGATGTGTGATGCAAAGACATACATTACATTGTGTATACACCTGCACCATCACTGAGGACAGGGAAAAGTGATGACAGTGTTCATGCAAAGCTCTTTTGAGAATAAAGCGCTTTTGTCACATGTCACATGCGATGCTTCCCAAGATTTATGATCTCCTCTGTATACAACTGTGCCTCCTGTCTCTTAGTAGTCTACCGACTTACTACAAAAGTCTCTTAAATGTCAAAAACTCTGTAGAAACTATCTCTCATTGTCTGGAAAAAAAGCATGGATTTGATTTTGCATTTTGTTGTTCTGAGTATTTCAACCCAGGGTAAAACCAATGAATTGCTCTTTCTGCCAACAGGCTGCAGCTGTGAAACATATGAATTGTTTCTATCCTGCTGATGAGTAATGAGGGAGCGTGAGATAAAAGACTGTCATATTGCCTCTTCGTCATCCCAGGCGGAGTGCTGTTTCATTAATTCTTTTTCAACTTATTGCTCTGCAAATTGTACATACAGGACGGCTAATGTGGCTGCGCCAAAAGCTAGGACACTGATGTGTTTCAGAGGCAGAAGGCTGATAACCCAAAAGATATGAGCTGCTGTGTAACTCCTGCATAGTGAGCATGTGGCTGGCTGTCAGAGGCTAATACACTTTCACTTTAGATTTTAGTTCATTCATGACTTAATTGCCAGGCTGGCCCCTCGTGCTGATGGGCATACTGTATTGTCTATTCCATCTGAACCATCCCTCAGCCTGCTCTGTTTGACCTACAGGGCTCTTGTTCATCAGCTCCAATTTACCATCTATGACCAGCTACCTAATTATATTTCATGAGCTGACCCAAGTTTGAGCCTGATGTGGGTGCTTTGATTAGTCTCCTGTTTTTATCACCTCTGAGTCTTCCACGTTGTTATCACACTTTCTGCTGACAGCCCTAGTGCCTCAAGGTTGCACACTGCAGTACTGCTGCATTAATTTCAGATTCATGTCAGAAGAGTTCAAGAACTGCTTCTCTGTCAACAAGCCTCATTTGGAGCAGTTTTGTGCAGGTCAATAATGTTCTTTGATTTGTCCAGGATCTTCAACAAATTCAAAGTTTTTTAATTATTCATTTGGCTCGAGTGCAAACCATTTGGGTTATGTGTTGTTTAAGCTGATTAGTCTGGTGCTTTGTGTGTGAAACAAGAGATTATGTTGTCGATACTCACCCTAAAAAACTCCTTTGTGGAACCTGAGTCCAGTGTGCCATATGCTATCTCTGTCTGCTTGGCTAGATCTTCAGCACTTTCTATAGGAGAGACCATCCTCTCAACTGTCAGGAAGGCAGCCAGGTTGGCTGTGTAGGAGGAAATGATGATGAGGGTGAAGAACCACCACACACCACCGACAATACGACCTGACAAAGACCTGAGGAGGGAGGTTGATGAAAAGAAAACACAGAACATAATTACAAAGTGACATGTGGTCCCTATCAACTCCTAAAATCTACCCACTGTGTTTAATGTACCAAATTACATCTAATATCAGAATTTCCATGGACACTGTTAAACCAATCTGGCACTGAGTCAGCACTCTTCCTCAGAAAGCAGTAGATGTGGTACACAGTGTATTCTAACCCAAGACTTTAATTTGCTGAGAAGCAATGAAGGTCAAAGTTCCTCTCGTAGCCTGAAGAAAATATTGATGAAAGCATTTTGGCGACACTAGTTCTAGTACAAAAACTGTCAAACTCAATTATACATACAGTATAATAACACCAATAAGAGTGAAATGAGTTTAGCCCCAAATAATGAACACCTAAAGGAAAGGAAATAAAAGTGCTTAGTGGCTGAATGCACACTACCAGTCAAAAGTTTGGACATTACTTGTCCAGTTAAAAGGATAAATCCAGCAATTTTTCTTTTTCACGTTCTTTAATGTTGCAAGATATGGTGTTTTTTTTTTTTACATTTATGGTAATTTCTTAGTGCATAATGAAATGATCTAGAAGGAAGAAATCAGAGATATTTATAACAGGAGTTTCCGTGCATATCTGCAATTTAATTCAGATTTAGGGAAAACCAGTATTTGGTGGCTAGAGTTTTTCCAGCTGCTATACAGTAACACATCTGGTTGCAGACCTGCAACTACCACCCATGTGTAACTAATATAATGGGGATTCTGTCATGTGTCAACACTTTTTACACATCTTTGAATAGAGTCAGAACTTTGTCCAGACAAACATTACCGACTATGGTGCAGATCTGTCTAGAGTGTACTAGGGGCCTTGGCGGAGGTCAGTGCTTCACTATTCTCTATCAGATTCAAAAGCTAGTCACCTGGATCAGTTTTCAAAACATGGGTGAGTTAACTTGGGCTATTTCTTCCCTTCTAAATGTGCTTTAGACTTTGTCTTGTGTAGACAAATGGTGGGTACAGTGTCTGTACACCTAATTAGTGTTACTACTACTACTGCACAAATTCTTACTATGGCAAGAAACCCTCAGTTAAGTAAAGAGAAAAGACAGGTTAGTCAGTCCAAATAATCTTAAGAACTTTGAATGTGTCCCTAAGTGCCATCACCAAAGCAAACCAGTGTTATCTGAGGTACTGAAAACTGCCAGTTTCTGTGGCTGATAGCGTTTGGTCTGCCGTTTCTTCCTCATGGGAGCCAGTTTCATCATAGCATTGGTTTTGGAACCTTCAGACACGTTCACAGTTCTTGAGATTTTTCAGATTGACTGACCTTTACTTTTTTAAAGTAATGATGGACTGTCTTTTCTCTTTAGTTAACTGATTATTTCTTGCCATTACACAGATTTGTACAGTAGTAGCACTAACAGGGCTGTTGACTTTGTACCCACCCTTCCTCTGCACAAGACAACTGATGGTCTAAAGCAAACTAAACAGACAACAAATGACACAAATTAACTCTCCTGAGAACTGAAAACTGTTACAAGTGACTATCATCAATCTAATAAGATTGTGCCACCAAAGCTAAATGTGGCTACTTTGGACAATTGAAAATTTAAAACATGTTCTGAATGATTTAACACATTTTTGTTTTCTACATAATTCCATACACATTCTTTCACATTTTGGATGTCTTCAGTATTCATGCAAAATGTAAAATAAAAATGAAAATATAGAAACAAGTCTGAATGCACATATTGAGAGCAAATCACATCCCTTCAATTAAAACTTGATGTAGGTACTGTAGCATTTAATCATTGTTACTCTGCTGTTCACTCCTTGTGTCTACTGGAGCTGACCTACCTTGGGGAAATGTCACAGCCCTGCTGCATGAAGGCGCCGAGTGAGAACCAAAGTGAGTTGAAGATGCCAAAGTCATTGGGAGGGTCGGGAGGCGTCTGCGGGTCTTTGGTCTCATCCTGTTCCTCAAGGTTCCACTCATACGGACTGAACCGACTGACCAGGAACAGTACCACGCTCACCCCAATATAGGCAAACACTATACACATCCAGATCTCATAGGCCAGCGGGTCCAGGAAGGAGAAAACGCCAGGCTTGGACTTTTGAGGCTTCTTTATCATAATGGAGATGCCCAAACTCATAAAGGGCTTGGAAAAGTCAATCACCTCCTCTCGAACCAGAGTAATGGTGAGAGGTGCAACAGCTATATCTGCTCTCTGGAAACAGGAACACGCACAGCAAGCATTAGTCATAACCTGCATAAAGACACCTGCAATTTTAAATGAATGACTGGAGCTGTGGAGGAAGCATAAGACAAGCACGTTACTCTGCTTCACATATGATCTTAAGAAACGGGCCGCTGACTGTGACGCTCAAACCTCGGATGGAAAAAAACAAATGAGAAGAAGAACAAAGGAAGAGCTCTTGAGGACACCGCAAGACTTTCAGAGAGTCAGCTTGGAAAAACGCCACAGAGGCAGATGGTTGTTTGAGTCATGCTTGACCAAATGCTTCTTAATCAGGACCCAAGGAGACATAGTGAAAAAAAGTTTTCAATTGTCTGATGCGTCATCATGTCCCTTGCTGTTTCAAAAAGTAAATTGTCTGTATTAAAATGCAATGAGGAAGTATGATATCCTTAAAATTCCGCAAGCTCTGAGGAGTGTAAAATTAATAAAACTGCTTTACTGGGATTTGCAGACTGGTTGGTGTACAGTATATTAAAAAAAAAACATGGCTGTGTATACTTCATCACATGCCATTTGGTAGGGTGGAATCCCAAACACATCTTATTCTGGCTTAAGCCTTATTTTTTCTCCCAAGCTGTTTCTCTTTATCTCCCTCCTTTGCTCTGCTGCTTCAATCACATTCTGTTATCAAAACACATCCATGGAGGTGGTGCTGCCTTTTTACAAATCACAATGGGTTTCTTTGTAAAAGCAGAAGAAAATAATTAATCATGTTAGACAATGTCACTGCGGCAAGAGTGCATGTGATTAATTAAATAACTGCTCTTCTTCAAAGGACCAACTCCATGAAGGGCAATTCTTAGTATTGTGCTCGATTGTCTTTTTATGTCAAATTTGAGAAAACATCGGATTGAAGTGGCACAAGCAGAAAATGTTTTTACAAGGTCAAACTCGGAGCAACACAAATAGACCCAATAAACACGACTGCTTTCTTTACTCTGTCAACACAATCCTGTGAAGGGCTATAACCATTTAATCCTCGTGCAGGCGTAAGCAGCACTCAATCCATGGTGAGGGAAACAAAGCAATAAAGAGCAGCCTCAGGCCTAACCTTTAAAAGACAACTAAAATCAAATTAATTTACTGGTCAAAAGGTCAAAATGTACAAAACTATTAGTCCCAGCCCACCTGCTGTAAAATTACATGGGTGGAAAGACTTGACAGGGGTCTGATTGCGATTTTTTTTCTACCTCCATCTGTGGGGAGTGGACTTTTCCCATTCGAAAGATAATTTGGTAGCGATAGCACATCAAGCCAAGCAATCTCGCTGGCTGATAGTTGGGAAATTGAACAGATGAGGAAGCCTAACCCTCATGCATTTTGTATTTGGCCCCTGTTCAACTATTGTGGCGTCGGAGAAAGAAGGGGGTAATTTTGAAATGCTCAAGGTGTTCGAGAACCTGAGCGCTCTGTCAGATGTAAAACACGGCATGACCCTTTCCTAATGTGAGAGGTTCAACCTTTATGGAGCACAACACATATGGAGCTTGTTGTTTCAAACCACAAACCACCATTTAGCTGTTGATTCTCGAGCAGATTTTCTCAGCTGTGAATTTACAACGTGGCATATTCATCATACACATCAAACATCGAACATAATTACACAATCACTTCAAAGGCATACGATCTTTCATTCATCAAAGTGATTACAGTGTGTTTGCCATATGGACTCATTGTTTTCATGTACCGACCTCTGTTTCAGCTGTAAGAGAAAGCTTTCTAAGCTAACCAAGAAGGATTAATTGCAATGAACAGCACTGAGAAATGATTTCATTTTCTCCATCTCAAGATGATCACCAACTCCCCACTGCCTGAGGCTGCATTTGACAAATTCACTCACAGCTGAGCTTCCTGAGACAGCGTTACACTTTGATTTGGGCAAGAGCTGATGAGTTCATACCGAGTTGGTGATAACCTTAAGACAGAAAAATGAGATCTCCTCTCATGTTGAAGTTCCTTGCAAACTGTCATGTAATCAGTGAAAACGAGGCTCCCAGTACTCACCCCATAGACCAGTTCACCCACCATCCCGTTCCACGTCTTGGTCTCGGGGTCTCGGGCTCCGTACTTCCCATCCATTACTATAGACAGTTTGTACTTAATTCCAACATGTTTGGCAATCTCAGATGCTAAATCGACGCAGTAGCCTTCATATCTGTCATTCCCCTCCAGACGCATATAATTTTTCTTGTACATCACATAAGGAGCTTCCTGTTGATTCAAACACACTCTGGTTTATTAACTCCCAAGCCTTAGAATACATTCAGTTATACAGAAATATGCACACATGCACTCATATGTGTCCGTGCACACACACTCGCGTGCACGCACACACCCTCACGCACCCCCCCCCCCCCCCCACCCCCCCCCCTACACTCAGAGAGATTGAGAATATTATAAGCTGCTATAACCACATCCATGCAGTCATGCAGATACAGATGATGCCCTGGTAATGCACAAATATGCAGTGATAACAGCAGCGTGATCATGTGGTCACACTGCTTTCATCAAGGCGTGGCCGCCAGCAGACACCAAGCCCAATGCGCCCGAACCCATTTGAGCCCAAGGGTACCATTCTTGTACTGTACATCATAAGGGATAGTTAAGGGAATAGAGAGCAATAGAATTTCTCTGGGAATGCAAAGCGAGCCAGAAAGAATTTTATTTGGGCTGGGAGGCATTGGTACGCAAGGTGTGGGTTAGCATAGAGGTGGGTGGGGATGGGAATGGGGATGGGTTTCATAAGTAAATGCCAGTGACAGGAGAGGGATCAGAGTGCCCATTGTATCTCAACATATTCAAGCACATTGCACCAATGCGCAGTTAAAGGCTGTTTCATTCCAAAAACAGAAAAAAACAACAGGAAAATAAATAAAATGAGCCATTGTTTGCTATCCATAAAAAATGCAAAAAAATACTTCATAAATAAAATAATTACATCAGGAGAGCAGGAGCGTGCTAGTTATCTTCTCCTTTCCAAAAGGCTGGTGCAGCTCGTCTTTTCTCTTACTGAGCACATCATCATTATCAAACAATAAGACTGCTCCACAGAGCAGGCATTGTCATTACAGCCACACACAATTAGAGTGCAAGTAGGAGAGCAATGGTTTGTTTGTTCTGTGCTGAACGTATCCCCTCACCTTGGATCCATTGAGTGTTTCCCTTGAGTTAACACATGTTTACCTCCTGACTGTATTTCTCATCTACAGATGTTAAATGTTTCCTCATGCTATTGCATGAAGCTGGCTTATGTCTGGGAATGCAAATGAGTAAAAGCCAAGATACTTATCACTTTCTAAACAATTTTCTTTACCATTTTAAAATGTTTGCTTACAGGCAATAAGGTGCTGTATTAGGCAGTTATAATACCATTAAACTGTCAGTAAGGATGTTTACAGTGGAGGCAGTCCAATAAGCCTGACATATTTGGTTAAGTAAATAGAATTAAAAACAAATAAATATAGAATATTTTGTTTGTTTATCCTACTTTGGTTTTGGGGAAAAGGCCCAAAAAATGATGCTAATGTGCTGACTAGAAGTTATACTTCAGCACAGAACATTTGGAGGAGCAATGCAAAATAGATTAGAGAGGTGATAACAAGGAAGACTACTCCGCCTTTTTATCCCTATTCCAATACGGATTATTTTGCTTTGCCCAGCTGGCGAAACCATTGCATTATCATCCTCGTCATTCTTCGGCCAGTCTATCCCAATGTCAGTGAACATTTACTTGATGAGGACAGACAGGTCTACTTACGTATGCATTTGTATGCTTTTGTAATTGATGGAATCAACCATTATCATTTATACCATTATTGTGATGTCACTGCTACGACAGGCCACTGAAGTATGGGAAATTAAAATGCTTTGACACCCACACGGATACAGTTGAAACACTCCCCTTACTGGATCGACTGTTTCAACATGTAGTGAGTGGATGGAAAGCAACACAAAAAAGATGTGGTTCTACCCGCCCAGGACAGAATGTATCACTCATTGGAATCAACACCATGACCTTGAGTGGCAGAATATGTGAAACATTTAAAACTGCATGGAAAGTGTACCATAATAGTAGTGACCACAATCGTTCGGTTTTCCACTGAGGAGTCGTTGGTGACCTGGGGGTCCATAATATTTACAAATCGTGCGTACTCGTTCCAGTACCCAATCTGCAAAGCAAAGCAAAACCGTGGTTACTGATGCTGCAGTGTTTTGTTTACGTAGCTTTCAAACCCACTAACCATATGTATGTAAGCATATAGCACAGAAATGTCTAGGTATTACTGGAAACTGGAAAACTATGACTTGCAAGGCTCATTAAAACAATGCTGCATTTCCCAGAGGGCAGCTGCCTCTGCCCTAAAGTTCGACCAAAATAGCAGAGAATGAGCAGAATATTAAAGAAGGGGGGCAGTAATTCTAGGCCTGGAATAAACAAACAGTGGCTATTTCTATGAGGATTTTGTTATTAGGTATTACAGGTATTGCTTTATATGATTTATAAAAAATCCATATAATTGGAAAGATTCAAATGTGCAGAACCAGAATTATTCCTGTGCAAAACACAAGCCAACGGCAGACAGCTTCAATCCCTCCCACCATCAGCTTCCCAGGTTTTATGTTAAATAATTGATATTCGGGACTGTGAACTGCATACACATTTAATAATTTAGCATAATATTCTAGTGGATCTCACACTTTCTTTTGCACACTCTTGTCATTGCAGTTACTCTGTATTCTGCTCTACAGATGCTTAAGTCAAACCAATGTCAAGTGTTTGTTTGCCCATCTGAAATAATGGCTGGTCTGGCTCATGATGAAACGTGTTGCATATGTTGCTGCCAATACTTTAACTGTTGCTGGCTATGCTTCCACCCTTCACATCTGGTCTGCATTTTTTACCCTCAGATCTTTAAATGTTTAAGCCAGACAGGTGTATAACAGTGCAGAGATTTTGAAACACCAAGTGGAGGCGCTAGAAAGCAGCAAAGTTGTGGGATTTGGGCTTCAGAGTGTGGTTAGGATATTGGATACACAGTAGTTCATGCACTTGCCAGATTGATGAAAGCTTGAAATGTTCATGGCCAAAGCTGATATTTAAGGAGTATACACTGCTTTGGGATAAAACTGTGGGGAGCAATGTCACAGAATCAAGCTCCAGAGGCAAAGTCCTGATCTTACCCTGAGCAGCTGGGGACAGATATCAGTCCATACATCACTCGTGACAATCACAGCTAAGAACCTTCATCCTCTGACTGTCAGTGGGGTGACTTGGGCTTAAGGTCCTGACAAACTGCTGCCCAGCTTGTCTCATCTTCTCATCTGCTCCCTTGCTCTTCCATGACCTCCTTCTTCTTCCGCTCTCTCTCTGTCCCTCTCTGCTCTTTTCTTTCTGTGTGGAAATGGCTGCGAGGACTGTGTGATGCTAATTGAAGTGTGGGCTTTGGAGGCCTGGGAGGCAAGCGGCATAATCACACGTCATATCAGACTGAGCCCACACTTATCCAGCTAACGAGAAATTCACAGCTGTCTCTTGGAACTTGGTGAGGTTATAAAACCAGAGGTCATCATATGGTACCGGTTAGAATGTGAATGTACCACTGGGAATTACTGTTTTGAACAGGAGCCAGAGGAATTCTTGGATCCCCTTTGCAGTAATTGGTTATTTGAATGGTAATTACTGTCAGGAAAGGACCAAAAAATCATATCTGCTCTATCCCACGGCACAGAAATAGTCTTATATCACTCTTTTGATAGGACAGTTTTAGCTATCAGATCACAGGCTGTGTGTGATTTGTGGGGCTTGTAATACTTGGCATAGCTCATCACTGCTGCTACCTAGCTGAGGTAGAGAAAGGCAATCAGCATTAGTCTGCTCTGTCCTTTCAGCCCTGCTGGTCCCACAGCACGATAAATGACTGCAAAAGCCCTCTGTATTTCAATCAATGGAGGCAGGAGCTTGTTTGGAAATGTCATGCTGTTTTTTTAATGGAATCAGAGAATTCATAGCAACGAGCAGGCGTGACTACACGTGATCACCGTTCCCTGAGTTCGGGTCTTTACAGCAGGCCGTCAATAAACCATAAATCATCATTTTGACAAGTGATGAACTAAACCTTAATGTCTGCTTGTTGTATTCTTTGATAAAGACTGCAAATTTTGTTCAACCTTGCACCTGACAGTTGATGGATAACTGCTGATAGAGGTCATCGCTCTGTCTTACCTTCCTCGGCCCACCTGTTTTCATCTCATACACGTCTATGGTGTAGTTGGTCCGGCGGCCATAGTTGTCAAACTGGATATTTCCAGTCATGCCCTGCACTTGGACCTGCACGTGAGGGACAGACAAACAAGACACAGGGGAATGTGGAACAGCATTGACTTTGTATTTGTAGCTGGTGTTAAGGTACTCATGTCCACGAAGCTACCAGAGTGCGAGCAGTCTGTTAATCAAATGATGAACTGGATACGCTTTAATAAAAGATGTAGTTTTATGGTAATGAGAGGCTGGATTTGAGTGAGCTCTATGCAAAGATATCTGGAGGCAGAGGGAGGAGAACAGCTCCGCGGTCTCTTTCCTTCTCTCTGTCACTTTCCATCTTTATCACACTCTCACTCGCTATCTATGCTTCACTTCTTCTAGCCTTTTCTTTAGTTATCAGCTTGCCACTCTCTCTCTCTCTTACTCGTTTCCTCCCCCCTACCGTTTTGAGAGCTCGCTCGATGTCGATGCCTTGACTCCAAGGTACAGCGGGATTGGCTAGACAGTCGCCAGCGCTGCCTCTGCGAGAGACATCCACACGTTGGCGCCGCAGGTATCTGAATGCTTCTGCTATCACAAGGATGGCATCATGGGTCAGAGCTGAAGTGTACTGTAGAAAGTGGGGAAAAAAGGAAATGGTCGAACATTGTGAGACAGAGACATGTACTGAGTGGTGAAAGATAAAGAGATACTGCTCTGAAGTGTCAGTTTTGTAATATAGGTTTGTGTAAGACAAAAATACCTGGAAATAAGTGTAAACATTAATCACTCAGACTCACGTTTGTTTGTAGAAACATAATTATTTATAATTACATTTAATTAAGGCAGGTGGGATGGGTGAAAACTCAAGCACCTTTATCTGTCGATAAAAATAGTCTGATGAGAGGGGATGAGTAAAGCTCTGACTTGTCTAATGGTCACGACCTTTTGCAAAACTTTAACTGCAGAGTTGGTAGAAGACTAGAACATTAAAGTGTGATTTTATCTCCCACGCCTTTCCCGTCATGTTAGCTTGACCTTTTCACCACTCAGGGTTGAGCCACTTGGTTGTTGACCACTGCACCATGACAAAATCTAATTAAATGCCATTCAAAATCCATTTCTTTCTTGATCATTGTTTAATTAGATGTAAATTGAAGCTGTGATATAACCTTGCCTTGCACTGCCTATCAATATATTGATTGCTGGGAGGGATGCAACGTGAAGCATGGGAGGCAAGGGGTCAGAGGAAGAGAGAATGACAAAGGCAAACAAAGGATGAGAGGAGGAGGAGAAGAACTGATAGGGAGCACTTCAGAAGCGACTAGTCGTTCTATTCTGCATGCACAATGAAAGGCCTTGCAAGCAAAATACCTTCAGAGGAGTGTTTCGGGCTTCTGGGAATTCTCTTTCATCTAGCCGCTCCCAGCGCTGCATAAACTGCTGTACAATCGGGTTCTCGGGGTTGACTATCTGAAACCCTGAAATGTTGGCTCCTCCAGCGAAGACTTTGTCCAAGCTCACATTCGAAAAGCCCTACAATGAGACAAAAGAGAAATGAATGAAGAAAGACCCACGTAACTTGTTCGACTTTGAAGTTTTCTTTTAATATAACCTGGGGCTAAGCTCCACAAAATATTAGCAACTATTTTGGCAGTGTGCAGGAGTCTAGATTTTATGGAGTACTCTGTGCTGTATGACCAACATGTGTTTGCATTTACACTGAGGCAAATGTTTCTCTTTGTGGTGTACAATAAATTCAGTCAAAGGTTAAAAACATGACTTTAGATACTTTAAAGTGTGTGTCACATAATTTAGAAGAAAAAATATTTTTACTTGAACCATCTGGTCCTCTTTACTCAGATAATGCTGCTGCTACAACATTCTGTAATGCATTAAAATATCTGCACTCCTCCAGTTGCTTTTAAATTCCCTTCTTCGCCACTGAGCCAGGCCACAATTTCTTTCTTTTCATGGTCAAATCATTGTGCATTGTGTCATAGCATTAAAGGACATGTGTCTGACTGCTGCATAATTGCTTCTTCTTAAATTGAGGATTCAGAAGTAAATAGCTCTAATGTTGAGGCTAAATCAACATTTCTCTTCCTTGAGGTGCAGGGAAATATGGCTTCCAGTCAGAGGTGATTAAAATGGTTATTTATTGCTTAGCACTTGCAAAACAGACAACAAACACACGGCTGTTTTCTCCTGATTTTAAACAAAATCCTTTAATCCGTTTTCTGTGTATGCTCTTTTATGTTAAAGGCAAGTCCCATCACATGCACAAGAAGCAGGTTCCATTCGTCCCCAGGGACACTGCTGGGCTATTACTCACAAGATTGGCCAGAATGTAGTGGTAACCACGGCTGTTCTTCCCCAGGGTCACCACCTATGGCAGAAAAACATCGATACAGTAAACCATCAGAGCTGAGAGACACATCTTATGAAAGTGGCTGCAATAATCACTGTACATGCAGGGATGCCCCGAATGCACACAGGATGCCACTGGAGTTGAAGCAAAGTGTTGGACCCCATAGAATAACAAAGGAGCAAAAGAAGACTTCGACTTTTAGAAAGAGCTGATAAACAGAGAAAAGCAGTCTTGAATATTCTGTTCACTTTGAAGTAAATTACAATGTAGGGATGTGAGGCCATACCAACTGTTGGACAGAAGGTACAAATAAGAAACATTTCAAAGGAAGTTACAGTGAGACAGTAAGATGTAGATCTCACTGCTTTGAAAATATCACACCTTCAGTGCATAACAGCATGTTTCAACCCACGCAGCCTGTCTGAAAATAGTAAATGGTGTTCAAAATGGTTCTATCATTGTGGTACCAACCATATGCTGCCTTTAATTCTAGATTTTCCTTTGTTGTGGCCCACAGATTAATCCAACAGTCAAACTCTAAATTGTCCTGGCTTTCAGTCCATTACATGCTGCACAGGGCTTTCAACTCTGCCTCACGAGGACTGTTATTTATGACTTTCCAGGCAGTTGTGGAAGGACTTCTGAACGGCTGCCATGCAGAAACACGTCAACCCTGTCTTGGTTTTCATCTGCCTTTTTCAAACAGAGCAACACAAGTTTACAGCAAAATCAGCATGTTTGCACATGTTCTGGCTCTGTCACAAAAAACAAACTGTCAATTTATCATCTGTTTGTGCGTGTGTGTTAGCCCACCGATATTTGTTTCAGTGGATCGTTTATGACATTCCTGTGTGAGGAGGAGGGAGTGTTGAAAAGCAAAGTTGTATCTTCACAGCTTAGTCTGTAAAAATCCTTAAAGGATGTTTTGGTTTGAATACAATTACAGCAGTTAATTTATCAATAGTGAACTTTAACTGACCCAGTGCATTAGTACAGTAGCACCAGACACTTAAACAATTATCCCTGTTTGGACTGAACAGCCTCACGAGATAATTAACCACTTCTATTCCCTCTCTGGACATCAGAGGGTTGTCCATGAAGGGAAGCAGAATTGATGGTGTTTTTCTCAAGGAACAGCACATGGGGGAGCACAAACACATAAAGCCATTTACACATGCTATCAAGCTGTATTGGTGGGTCATCGTTTTCTGACAGCCTCCTCATCATTAAGACTTTATACTTAGGAGCACTGCAGGATGTCAGACAAAGAGAACAGACCACAAAAGTGAACTAAAAACAAAGAGAAAATGAGCTGATTATAATGCAGAAATAGCAGGAGTTGGCTTTTAGAAGCCATCAATCAGCAGCTAATGAGTAAGTGACAGAAAACTCCATGAAAAGAAATCTCTGCAACACATCCGCTGCGGGGAAATACAGAAAGAGCTCAACAGATCACAGCTACTTACTCACAACTCCAGTGTTCAGACTTTGAGCCCCGCTGTATTTTCTTGGACAAACCCCTATTGCTCTACACTCCTTCCCCATGTTGCTAACCTTCAGTCTGGCTGAAAGCTGCCTCACACCTGTCCTGTAGCCAGGCAGAGAAAGGCCTCACCCTGCTGCCTGCAGCTTACAGCCAGGCTGGCAACCAGTACAAGTCATAACCTTGGGATGGAGCGCAGAAAGACGGTGATGACACAGAGATATAAAAAAAAACCTCAGGCCAGAACACACCAGCCACGGTTTGCAGTGTCTTTTGTCGAGTTCAGATGGAGAGATTTTATTGCCACTAGTTGTAATGCACTGTTGAATGCTCAGTCCATAAATCCCTTGGATATTGCACTGACTGATAAATATCTTGTAATAGTGACAATAAGCTATAAATCCATTGTATTTCCCTTATAAAATCCAATATATCTGACCAGTACCATGTTTCTATAAGAGACTATATCTTGTTACATTAAACACAAGTAAATTAATTTATTTTACCTTTGCCAAGACATGTTCATATGTGCTGTTTGTGTCAGTGGGGTTATGCAAAATGCATGTCTAATTTTCATGAAACTTGGAAGACTGAGACAGGGGCCAAGGTGGGAAGACCTCATTAAATTTTGGATCCACACAAATAGGCTGAAAAAAAAAAAAAAAAAATCTGACATGTGATTAGTGAGTGCCCTTCTACAGTGTAGTTATATGAAAATAAAAACACTGTAAGCAGCTGCAGTGTACTTCAATACTTGAATTGCAGACTGACATCTCTTTCCAGTGTCAAAAGCACTTGTTGGGGCTCTAGTGGTTCAATGTTGAACAGGATGAATAGACTACTGAAGGGGTCTGCAACATTTACAATCTAACACGCCATTTTTGGACAGAAAGGAAAAAAAGTGTCTAGACTGCATAGACTGTATATATGAGTGGACAGAGTGACATCATCCATTGGTTTCTGAAAAGCTGTTTTGATGCTGAATGTATTGTCATTTCCTGGGTGGCATTTTGGAGCCGAAAACAGGATGTAACGATGTTTGGACAAAGGGCAGCAGAGGTTCTGGAGCATAGTACGTATTTCAGGGGTCTTATGGCTAAGCTAATGCTAACTGCTAGCTTACTGACAAGGTAAAACTACACCAAGCATTGCCAGACAAAATCAGATTACAGTGCTGTCACGTACCCACAACGGCAGTCAGAAGCATATCTCAGGTAAAACTCTATTCTTATTGAATAAATAGAAAACATGCAGGTCTACCTCACTCTGACACTGCTGGTAAGTCAAGTTACCATAGCAACACGTCAATCACAGCAATGATTTGTCATATTATTGCCATATTATCTGTAAAAATGCTGTCAGGACACCTACAGCTGCAGAAAAGTACACTAGTAGTAGTATGTGCAGTGGCTCTAATATGCTCAAAACACAGAAATAACAGAAATAAAATTTTCCATTGGGAAAACTTGGATGCCAGTGGCTTACCTGAATTTGCTATCTTTAAAATTTGTTTTTCATATTTTTGATTGTAAATAATTATAAAATACTAAATTAAGAAATAATTAATAGGAAAAAAATGTCAGAGACAAATAGAGCTGTTGACTCTGTACTCACCCTTCCTCTGCACATGACAACTGATGGTGTTAAGTATAAATTACCTACTAATCTAAAATATTGAATATGTTCTGTATTGTTTAACACTATTTTGTTTACTACATACGATATTCCACATATGTTCTTTCACAGTTTGGATGTATACAATGTTGAAAATAATAAAAAACTATCTACAATCTTAATCCTGCAGAATAAAATGTTTTTGTTTTTATTCTGGGTCCTTTAATTTCAGAGAGAGACGTGCTTTTCCCCTGGCTTCCATGTCTTAATGCTAATCTTAGGTAATCACAGGCTGACTTCAGCGCTGGACTGACAGAATGAGTGGTATTGATTTTCTCATCTCCCTCTTGGGAATCTAAGTGTACTTACAAAAATGAATTTTCATTTTTAAAGTATAATGATTCTGATATAATTATGCAAATCATTTTTGGGTTTAAAACAGAAGCACAATCAAATTGGAATAAACCTAAAAATATGCAGGTTATATATGTGCATCTGTGCTTTTCCTCGACCCTTGTTGCCTCGCCTTCTCCTTGAGCTGATTTATGTTGCAGTTAATGTATTGTTATAGCACACAGGCTCACACCGAAGCCCAAGCCCACTTACCAATTACTGCTGCCCAGTGACACCGAAGAGAAGAAATGTGTTTATTGTGTCTCGACCTTAAATAATGTGACCCTTTTTTTTCATACGATGTAGCCTCTTGCACATTGATCCACTCGACACCTTTTGTTCCGCTGCTGAAGGAGAGCTCCTGTTTTGCAGCCTGTACTTTCCTTTAAAGCCTGATGGGGACAGACAACCACACTGACCTTGACTTCACCCTGGCTCAGACTGGGCGTGCTTGGCCTGCCAGACACAGAGTAACCTAAATGTGAAACTACAGCTACCCATTCTCAATAAGTGCTCGGCCATTCTCCTCCAAGTGTGACCTTTTTCCGCTGCAAAGTTTGCCACAACACACTAAGAGGCAGAAGGAAAATGATAGGGTTCCCAGCGCTTACAAATATCATACCGTTCACTGGGGTATGAAGGATGAGCAAGTAACACAGCAATTATTTTTCCTCTTAAACAATGAAAACTCAGGCCAAAATGTACATATTCACAACCTGGAATTTTATTTGCATAAGTCTAGAAATGCATTCTGTCTGCAATGTAAAGCTCCATTGATAAAAAGGAAAATATGCAGGTCACTAAGCCTTATTATTGCATTATTGGTGACATGGTTCCTTGTTGTGAAATGGAAGTAGTTCTCAAAGGTGTGTCCCAGTTGCACTTGACAGTTCCCAGTTCCCAGCACCCCCTGAGGTTGGATTTCCACCCCAACCAACTCCAACTTAACAACCAGATGGCTGCTGCTTGCATTAATTGAGTGAATATTAATACCAATCATCCTGATTATTACAGTATTTTGTTACTGTTTTATTTGCAGAAATAGAAAAGTCACACAGCCTCTGTTGTCAAAACACGCAAGAAGAAAATCACACCTTCCTTTTGTGTTTTTGGAAGTTTTAGTGTTTTCATGCTAGTTTGTATGATTGACTTGATATTTCTAAAGGAAAGTAATGTGTGTATTTATCTTAAAACCCAAGCAAGTAGACTCAAAGTTTAATCACAGTACAGTATATGACTTCTTCACCAAGTCATGCAGCCCTGTTTTGAATATTGTACTCAGTTACAGCAACTAGATCCACCTAAACCTCTGTATTTATAGATAAAACATACAGAGCAACATGCAAATTATTGCAGAGCAGTAAGAATAGTAGTTTAAAATTCCACAGATCATTTTACTATATACAGTACAGTGTCAAGCTAATTGAGTGGGTCCTCCCACCAAAGAGCACCTGTGTTGTTGGTACATACAGTATTTGAATTACAATGCAAGGTTATGATTTACAGTTAAGAGCCCATTAGTGGTAAAAGAAGTAACACCGTCCCCTAGCCTTAAGACGCAGGCGTCAGGCCTACACAGCACTCCAGTGTTTCAGATGGAAAGATGTTGCCAGACGTACTTCATAAATACTGTCATGGATCATATCTGAGAGTAGGAACAAACAGAGGTTATGGTTTCAGAAAGGAGGACATATTGTAGTATTACATGAACACTCAACACTCAACCAGGGGTGAAATTTCTTTTCCATAGTTGGGGAGGGGGCGGGGGAGAGTTAAACAGTAAAACTTCAGAGGGTAATTTTTTGGGGAGACATAAAAATGCAGAATGTCAGTCAACAGCAGTGAAAAATGCTGCACAATTTGCAAACTCATTGCAAATCAAGACTAACAGCTTCGCTACATTTAATGCACGTTTAGTTTTAGCTTGTTAGTAATTAACAGCTTGTTAATCTTATAAGCATAACCAGTGTGCTGTGTTTATGCAAAACATAGCGGCCGACTTGGGCCAAAGGAGCTGAATTTTCACTTGTCACGTTCTGTATATGGTGGTTGAACAAGTGGAGTTATAAATAACCTATTAACTGCCCGCTCATTAAGGTTTTTAATGTACGTTACTCACAGTCTCACAGTGAGACAGACACAGCACGTGTCAGGGACAAACAGATTGGACCAGACCACTTTGAGGATGGGATGGGGGGGGGGGGTATGTTTCAGTAGTTATGAATGTCAAACAATGTGGCTTCAAGTAGGACCACTTGTATTATGCCTTTAACAAATGTTATTATACTATTTGAATAAAAAATTGTTTGGTTTACAATGTGATTTTTTTTGGGGGGGGGCAACTTTGAACTGTGAAAGAACACGTGGAATTATGTAGTAAAAAAGTGCTACACAACCAAGATGTTTTTTTATATTTTAGATTGTCCACAGCAGACACATTTAGCTTTGAAGAAAGCTTTGCACACTCATGGCATTCTGTCATCAGGTTTATGAGGTAGTCACTTGGAATGGCTTTCAAATCACATTTCTTTCTTTCTTCCACTTTCTTCCATCATCATTTCTCTTGTGCAGAGGAAGGGTGGGAACAAAGTCAATCACCCTATTAGCCCTATTTAGAACCATGTCCAGACAAACATGGCATTCTCTCATCAGATTCACAAGGTGGTCAACTGGAACAGCTTTCAAATCACAGGTGAGTTAATTTGTATAATTTCTTTCCTTCTCAATGTGCTTCAGACCATCACTTGTCTTGTGCAAGAGAGGAAGGGTGGGTTCAGAGTCAACAGACCTGTTAGTGCTACTACAACTACTGTACAAATCCATGTTATGGCAAGAAACACTCAGTTAAGTAAAGAGAAAAGACAGTCCATCAGTACTTATTAGAATCACCAGCCTCTGAAACTGCCAGTTAACAGCACCTCAGATAGTGTTTGATTGTTTTGGTGATTGCATTTAAGAACACATTCAAAGTTTTCCACATTGACTGACCTTCATTTCTTAATGTATTGATTTACTGTCTTTTCTCTTTACTTAACTGGGTGTTTCTTGCCATAATATGGATTTGTACAGTAGTTGCAGCAGCACTAATAAAGGCATTGTCTCTGGACCATAGACTGTAAATATTAGTGGACAAAGTGCCTGTGATGTCACCAATTAGTTTATGAAGGGCCATCTTGAGGCCAATTGGGTTGTCACTTCCTGGATGCCATTTTGGAGCCAAAACCAGGATGTAATCATATTTGGACAAACAGCAGCGGGGCTAGCTGAGCGTTCACGCCAGGGGACTCATGGAAAGCTAATATTTGCTGCTAGCTTGCTGACGCAGTAAAACTTCACCGCGCAGTGTCAAAGTCATATTATGGTGTTGTTAGTGTAAACACTTACCCACAGCTGCAGTCGAGTGCATCTCACGTATAACGAACATATTGAATAAATAGAAGATACGAAGGTCTGAATCGGTTCGACTTCACTAGCAAGTTGAGTAACCATAGGGACATGTCAATCAAACCCCAGCACGGCAGTGATTTGTTAGACTATTTGCAGTGATATCTTAACAACAGAGCAAAAAGTTAAAGACAGACCACCATATTACTTATTAGAGGGTCCAAATAAAATGTTTGTGACCATAATGATTTGAAAATGAAAATTTATTCGCTTAGTATTTTCACATAGAAATCCAATGTATCTCTGTGGAAAAAAGGCTTATTGGAGGCGGATGAACGGTTCCCCAGCGGCCAGGCGGTGGGATTTCCGCATTGGCCTCACTGAAGACTGCTCTGGACCCACCCTTCTTCTGCACAGAACAACTGATGGTCAAAAGCAAGAAATGAAGGCCAGTCAATCTGAAAAACATCTCAAACACTTTGAATCTGTCCAAGTGTAGTTGCCAAAAGCATCAAATGCTATGATGGAACTGGCTCTCATGGGGACTGTCCCAGGAAATGAAGACTAAGAACTACCTCTGAACAGAATAACCAGCCTGAGGAAAAAAAAAAACAATTCACAGCACCTCAGATGGTGGTTGATCGTTTTACCAAATGCACTTGGAGACAAATTCAAAGTTCTGAGCATTTTTTGGATTAAGAGGGTGAGAAATGGCACAGAATAGCTCTTGACAGGGTACACATAGGAAATGAAAAGTGTGACTTCCTCCTGAATCAGATGAGAGAATGCAAAGCTGTCATCAAAGCTAAACTATAAAATATAAGAAGTGTGTTCAAACTTTGACTGGCACTGAACTTGCTTTGTCGTAAATTCCTCATTTCTCTTTTTCATTTCCATTTGGTGATTCCCATTTTCAACTTTATCTGGGTTTTATGCGAAAAATTACCCAACATTTACATTAATCAGAGTACTGCTATCAGGCTTTACCATCTGCTACCAGATATGGGCAGAGTACATGAACACAGTACTCAAGTAAAAGTATTGTTATGTTATAATTTTAATGACTCAAGTAGAAGTACTCAGAAACATAAGTACTTGGTATTTACCAGTTCAGGATTTTGGTAAAGAACCTGCTCATATAGTGTGTAACTTCATAACATGGAATTTATTACAGCCTCATATACTGCCTTCAAACAGGTATTTTTGGTCATTTTTGTTTATCTACATGATTATATTTGATCATTTGGGGCTAATTTTGTTGATTTTTTGTTCAATTTATTGATGGTATTGTTCATTAGTTGCTAAATTACTTGCTTATTTTCTTCCTTTTTGCTCATATTGTTGCTTATTTTGTTCATTTTTTTGTTGATTTTGTTGGTTTTTGTGATCATCTTAGTACATTTTTTGGCTTAGTTTTAGCCACAAAACCAAAGGATAAAGTTTGAGCAAAAGCACCTCAAATTTACATCAAGTTTTAACCAGGAGTCAATATGCATACATTTAATCAAGAGTGTTGATGATATTAAGGTTAATTAATGTATTCATTTGTGCTTTTCATTCATTAACTTGATTATTCTCTTCCTTTTTACTTATTTTATTGCATATTTTGTTCATTTTTGCTAATTTTTTGTGCGTAGCTTTTTCATCTTGATGATTTTCTTGATTATTTTGTTAATTTTTTTAAATTTAATTGATTTTTTTTGTTTAAATTACATCCTTTTTTGCTGCTACTCATTGAAATGCAACAAAATCTAACTGAGTAGAAGTTATTTTTTTCTCACATATGCAAAATAATTATGTGAAAAACTACTCGAGTGCTGCATACGTCTGCTTGCTACATACAGTGTTGAAGTCCCAGGATGAGACAGAAGGGAAAATCCAATATCTAAAAGCAGAGGGACTTTTCCTCCGGGCTCCCATTCTGCTTCCAGTGTCTTGGAAGAAGTACTCTTGGTGGAGGATGTGTAATTAAAGCCAGTAGCGGATGTGGTAGAGATGCTTTTCTTGGCAGCTGCGGTGTACTCCTAAAGGCAGGATGATTGTTGGCCTTGCCCCGACGGTTTTAGAAACACCTGACTCTTTTTAGATCATTATGTCCGTCATTGCTTTGAAATATAAAACAATTTCCGACGAATGGAAAATTACTTTGCAGCTACATCGCATTCCTGTTTCTCAAAAGCCCTCCAGCCCTGTTTGTAATGCAATAGATCAGCATAAATTCAGTTTAGTGGACTTGTAAGTAACAGTGCTTCCCTGGTGTATGGAGCGAACGATGTATATTTCCCTTTTTAATAAAACTGTATTCTTTAAACAGTTATCAGTCACAGCACACCGGTCTCAGTCTCTCGCTCAGTCATGGAGTCAGCAGGTCACGTTCTCTTTAATGATAACACTTTAATCCCATTTAATTCTATAATCACAGTTAGTAAATGGCCCCTAAAAGCCAAGGTTAGTGCCAGGGATTTGAAAACACTATGTCATCACCAACTTTACATGAGAAGGGAATGCTGACTGCATTTCTGTCAGGTCCTCTGTCATTCCCCTCTGCAGCCCAAGGAAAATGTACTCATGTTACAATCTGCAGCACCTTTCAAATTAAAAATGACTTCCTACTCTAGTTTTTTCCAACGTTTACATCAGGTAGTGTTACTGAAAAACGAATCATGGTAATTAAGTAGATTATTAGTGACTGAAATGCCTGCATGGGACAGATTTTTACATAACTTTGGGGAAATCAAATGTGTCACATTTTGACGTTTTTAGTTGAGAAGCACTTATTAAATCTGCATTTTGTGATGCAGTTTATCGTGAGCAGCAGAGGTGGGTAGTACATTTACTCAGTTACATTCATGCTAAAAAAATTGACTTTTGCTCGGTTACATTTGGCCACACCTCAATGAGTACAGGTAAAAATAATAAACAAATAGATAAAATGACACCAAACAAATAAACACAAATTGAACAAAACATAACAACAAAATTCAATTAGAGAAAACATGTTTTATAGGTTTTATTTTAAATCTTTTACATCATTTTAATCTTTTTGTGTCTTTTCCATCAATTTTTGCCCATTTGTGTTTTTATGTCATATATCACATCTTTTTCATCTTTGTTTTTACGTTGAATTAACGTTGAATTAAATAATGACTTAACATAAATTTTGTTACTGACATTATAATCATTCTCTGTGATGGCAAAACTCACTCACATTTGATTTAAATCAAAATACATTAAATGAATGAAATCATGAAATGAGAGAAACAAATATTTTTTTACATCATATTTTTGTATTTGCGTCTTTTCAATCTTTTTACCCTTTTTTCCAATTTCATGAATTTGCCTCTTTTTTAAATTGGAAGCATCTTTTTTAGTAGTTTCTCTCTTGTTGCATCATTTTTGTAGTTCTGTATTTTTAGGTTTGTCTTTCCCTTTTTCATCATGCGCTGTCTTTTCCATTTTATTTGATGCCATACTTTTGTGTCTTTTTCATCTTTAAGTGTCTTTTACACCATTTTCGTCTGATTGCTTCTTATCCTAATAGGGTTCAACCTTCCCTCCCGACCAAAAATCAGTCCTTAAAGTCAAATTCAATAATGACTTGACATTGTATAAAATGTTGTGACATTATATGAATTCTCTGCAATAATGACAACTCAGATGCTGACAGAATCATGAAATTAGAGCATTTTTTTTTACATCGTTTATGCTTCTTTTACATCTTTTTTTTTTCCTATTTGTGTTTTTTGTCCTATTTCATGTTTTTCATCCTTTACATCATTTGTCTTGTATCTGTCACTAATAAGGTTCTTCAGTGTTAATTAAAAATTTTTTTTCACATTATATAATATATAACTGAAATTATAATAAATATCAGTATTAACTAAGCTACACATTTCTATTGTGAGAGCATTTTTTGCCATGTCGCCTGCTTTACTGCGTCACTGCTCAAAACTCAAATCTTTTTATTGCTGACATTTTTCAGTCCTCTGTCTGAAACTGTCTGAAACCTATTGCTTATTCCTCGCCTCCCCTAAGACTACTTACGGTCCGATTTCTTTCATTTCTTTCTGGAATTGAATAAAACAATTGAGGTTGATATCTTTAAGTTCCTCTTTCACAAGCAGAAAAAAGAGTCTGCAGGGTGTCTCCATGGGAAGGCAGTGTGGCCACCCTTCATTCCTCTGCAGGCGGTGGAATGCTGTTCTAATAAATACCCAGATGCACCTCGCATTTTTTTCCCTTTTGCTCTGAGAATCCTTTTAACAACTTATTGTTTTTCCCTGTATGAAAATGCAGCTTTGTGCCTGGAAAAGCGCTCCTGCCCTGCCTGTCTTTGAACAGCTTGCATGCCCTGGGCCTGTCCCAGACGTCGTTCATTTTTTTTTTTTTTTTTTGGCTGCATGTTTCTTTTTACACTAGTGATGAGCAGGGTGCTGCACTGAGCAGACTCCAGCATCAGAATCCCTGGTGGGAAGAGGGCCAAGAAGGAGCGTAAGGACAGATAAGAGATTGTATGTGCCATTTCATACTCATCTCATATATGCATCAGATAAAGCAGAGGTGGAGTATATATAATCAGATCTGCAGCGTGAGCAAAGACATAACACTGCTAGTTAAAAGTTTGGACACACCCTGTCCTTCAGTGTTTTTCTTTATTATTATCATTTTCAACATTAAGAGAGAACACATATGGAATGATGTAGTGAACAAAAAAGTGTTAAACAACCTACAACATGATTTATATTTCAGGGTTAGGTGTCCAAAGCAGCCACATTTATCTTTGATAATATGTTTGTACACTCCTGATCTTTTCAAATTCATAAAGTATTCACCTGGAATGGTTTGTGTGCCTTGTCAAGAACTAATTTGTGTCATTTCTTTTCTTCTTAATGTGCTTTAGACCAATTTTGATCCAGGGACCACCGTTCTGCATAACAGGCAACGTGGTTACTACTGCTCTTCAGTATGAGGACAGGTGTTGAGATTACATTTTTCATTTACCTGTTATGATTTCGGCGAATGGTGAATTCTGCCTATTTTTGTGCAGTACAGTAGCAAATAGGGACAGCCTTATGTTTTTTTTGGCTCTAGCTTTGCTCTGTACATATTCTCCACGTACTGTATGCCAATGTGGAAAATCTACTCTCACACAGAGATGTATAAATTAAAAAAAAAACAAAAAAAAAAAACACTTTACTGCTTTTGCTACAAGCTCTCAAAATCCAGCTCGGCACCATGCATGATGGTGCTAGCTAGACATTGAAACTACAAGGCCAGAGACCACCTGCAATGCCTTCACAGACAACCAGGGGGCTGTGGACCACTGGCTCAAAACCCCTGCTTTAGACCATTAGTTGTCTTATGCAAAGGAAGGTTGGGTACAGAGTCCATAGCCCTATTAGTGCCACATCAAGTACCATACAAATCCGTATTATGGCAAGAAACATAGTAAAGCGAACATAGTCCATCATTACTTTAAGCAATGACTTTCAGTCCATTCGAAATATGTCAAGAACTCTGAATGTGTCCCCATGTGCTTTTGCTGAAATCATCACCATACCAAACAACTACTCCATGAATCTGATGAGACACTGTTATGACTGTGCAAAGCTATAATCAAAGCTAAATGTGCCTAAAATATAAACATGTTTTGGGTCGTTTAAACGATTTTGTTTATTACATAATCCAATCCATGTTCTTACACAGTCTGGATGTCTTCAGTGTTAACATACAACACTGAAAATAATAAAAAATAAAGAAAAAAGACTGAAGGAGAAGGTATGTCCAAACTTTTGACTGGCAGTGCACAATACAAAGTCTACAAGATGAACAAAAACATACAGGCTGAGAAAAAGGCACCGATATGATAAGTGGTAGAACAACAAAGATGATGAAGTTAGCGTCAGTCATAGTTCTTGTTAAACGCATCAAACATTTTCTCACACCCTGTATACTGTAAAACTAGATGGCTCATTGAAACACATTAGTTTGGATACGACTCAGAGAGAGCTGGCAGAGGTTCGCCCATTATTGTCATAAGGCAAGGAATGCCATTGGGTTAATTTATCTGCAGTGCAGCGTATTGATGGAAAAGTCCTATGGGTGATAAATCCTGAGTGGTTGTTACAGCATAAAATGATAATGGCCCCAGTGTAGCATGCTCCTCTGCATCCCAAAACTAAATTTGTTAGGAGACTTACTCTTCTCTTATACGAGCAAATGAAATGGTGTCTGATGCAGCAGTATGCAAATCCTCTTGGTACTGTTGTTCACTTACATCATATAAAGTGATAAATGTGTCAAATAAAAGTGACAGCTGAGCATGCATATGACTGAAGATGCAGTCGCGCAATAGGCTTTACATTTCGGAAGCCTTTTGTGCCTTTGTGGCTCCCAAAGACCTGCAAGACTCTTTCGGTTGCTTGACTCTCCTGCCTTTTAGTTTGTGAACATATTGTAAGGGTCAGTATTGTAAGTAAAAATTGGACCCTCAAAGACGTACATGACGACCCATGGCACAATCAAATCACTTTCAAATTTGCTGTTATTTATTTACAAACTCATTGCTGAAATTCTTCATTGTCGACAATGCAAATGATAAAATTGCACTTTACCTATTAAACTTTATGTTACCAACTGCTAGAATATGTTTGAAAAGCAAAATAAATACGGGAGACTCAGGCACTGCAAAAATCATTTATGTAGGTCTTTAAGGATGAAACAAGAAATGACAAATCCCCATTAGTTTTGGGAAACATAAATTACAAAGCTGTAGTAGCTTTTACAGTACAGGTCAAAATAGTTCTGTTTCAGAAAATGATGTCATCACCTATTTAATATAAAGAATTATGTAATATATATACTGTATAATGAACATGCGATATATGACTCTGGAATTGACTTTTTCAGCATATTTGGAATCCGTATAGTCAATAATCCAGGGGTATATGACATTTTCAACCTCACAAAGTGCAGTCATTTCAACAATAACAATCTTCAAGGTCAATTCAAGGCTATATCAAAATAGGTTTTCATTATTATTATTAATGCTGTGAACTAATTAATTAATATGCAAACTAGGTGGTGGTGGCCATAGTAACCCTTCCCCCTACCCTGAATACCTATGTGCCAAGTTTGGTGAGTTTGGGTCCAGGGTCTTTAGAGATACTTTATAGAGTCGAGTGTTTGGATGGATGTACATATGACCTTCAACTTGACCATGACCTTTTTCCTTAAAGGTCACAGAATATTTGGAAACAGCATAGTCAGTGTGTGTACGTATCTACCAATGGGCAATGACCGGGGCTGTTAAGTGAGGCCAATGCGGAAGTAACTTTACATTGCAGTCCCACTGCTGGGGAATCGATCGTCCGGCTCCAATAAGCTTTTTTTCCCATAAAGATACATTGGACTTCTATCTGAAAATACTAAGCAAATATTTTTTTCATGGGTCATCATGGCCTCAAATGTTTTATTTGGACCCTCTAATAAGTAATGTGATGGTCCATGTTTAACTTTTTGCTTCATTATTAAGATATTATGGCAAATAATCTGACAAATTACTGCCGTGCTGGGGTTTGATTGACATGTCACTATAGCAGCAGCTCGCTATAGTGAAGTCAAAACGATTCAGACTTTCATATCTTCATATTTATTCAATATGTTCATCGTTATACATGAGATACACTCGACTGCAGCTGTGGGTAAGGGTGTACTCACACTGGGAGTTCGTTCCGCGCCTGGGCGTGTTTCATACCTTTAGCACGGATCGTTTGAGTAATGTGAGTAGAAGCGTTGGAGGAGGTGGGCTACGGCACGGCACGGTTGGTCACGCACATGTACGAGCACGGCGACCGTATGTGAATATGACGTAAAATCACTGCATCCTTCACTACACTCATGTCAAAACAATGGCAGCAGCTGAAAAAATCTCCGCCTGCGGGCAGTGCGGTTAATTGCAAATCATCGCCTTGAGTACGCCCTGAGTCAAGTTGTGGGAAATTAGGACACATCTTTGGTTCTACATTAAACTCAACACCTTCTGGCACAAGATTTGCTATTTCTATAGTACCAAGTGATTTAGCAGGCTCTTATGTTTGCTATGGTTACGGCAAAACATCAAAACCAAGAGAGCTGGAGAGTTGGAATGTCATGTTCGGTGCAGCGAAATGCAAAACTGTTACAATCAGCAGCCTCAAGGATACAGCTGGAAACCATCCTCAGCTAAGCTTCATGGATCGGATGAAGCAGAGTTTCTCGGCTTGGTCTCCTGAGAAAGATTGCCCCTCACTTGAATCCAGAACAAAGGGCCACCATCTACAAAAGAATGGTGAGCTCACGCCTGGAATATGCCTTGACAGTCTGGACGGGTGCATCAGCTACCCACCTGAAATGGATGGATGCTATTCAAAGGAGGGCCCTCATAAACCTCCCTCAAGATGCCCAGAACAAAAACCAAACCCAGCCAGTGGCACAAAGGAGGAATGTTGGAGCTCTGACCCTGCTCTATATGTATCACCAAGCAGCTACTAAATAGCCTCCTTCCAGAGAAATACAAAGTGCATAGAGACACACAGAAGTCCAGATCCTAGCATACAGTTGCTCTTCAGCCAATCATATCATACATACCATAGCAGGACATTCCTGCCAGCCACAATGGAACTATGGAGCAGCCTGCCACAGGAGATAGTGGACATCAAGGACAAGCAGAGGTTTAAAAGTGCAGTAAAGTCCCACCTCAGTGCTCTTTGACAGCATCTTGTCAAGAAATATTGACAGCCCCGCTGCTAAGCTGAAGAAAGTGTCCAACATAAAAGAAAGTCTCTCTGCCTCCTTAAAAATGGCTAAATAACACCTGTTTGTATCTTAAAGAAATCTGATATATTCTGTTTGATGTTCACTACAAGTTCCTCAAGATTTGAGGAACCTTTGTCAATCACATCAAAAAGGTCAACTCCAAACATGGGACATAATGCCGTTGATAATGCTGACTAATGTCATTGACCTGCAATTTACACATGGACACTTTCTTTAGTGTGTGGACTGCAATGTATTCTTGCACCTTTTAATGAACTAGCATTGAGTGTCTGCATATTTTCCACACTATAAGGCGCACCGGATTATAAGGCGCACCCCCCAAAAATGTCATGTTTAATTTTTTTTTTAAATAATCCGGTTCGCCTTATAGTGCGGAAAATACGGTACCTCAGCTATCTGAGGCTGGTCATTGTAATAAACATATCCTCTGCAGCAGAGATAGCTCTTGAGCTTGCTGTTCTGAGATTTGTCAGAGTCACTGGCCTTCATTTCTTAAAGTACCGTATTTTCCGCACTATAAGGCGCACCGGATTATAAGGCGCACCATCCAAAAATGTCACATTTTTAA